>JAPQWV010003619.1:0-39391 GCA_027422505.1 Craterostigma plantagineum
CGGGTTCTTACTCAAGCTGTTGATTGGCTGAATTATTCTCTAATTAATTTGTTACATTTCAAGAATTATTTGGGCTGAGTTGCCAATTCAATTTGAATTTCCTTGAAGTTAGATATTCGTGGTTTTTGTTGATCATGCATTCACGTATTTGTCTTAGTTGCCTTTCCATCACAAAAAAAAAATGCATTTCTCCGTACGTATGTGCAGATTAGTCTGTAGAAATAGCTGAACACACAAACTCTGTTATTCTATTGTGGGATCCTGCCATTTTTGATTGCTATTTCACAATTGGAACTTTCTCAAAAAAGTTTGATGGGACGAATTGTTGGCAGCTATCCCGGAGGGTTCGAGAAATGAGGGATACAAGAACAGTAACTGTTGTGACGAAGGTGGAAGGCAAACCAAAGGCACAAGGACTGACCCACTTGCATTCTCTTCCGCGGGGCATAGAATGGGTTGATCCTTTGGGACTGGGGTAAAATGTGATGATGTTTCCGATGGAACCTGGATCTTTGAATTAGGGAATCTTGCTGAGTATCTCTCGTTTTTTATGTTTTTTGACAGGTTAATCAATCACAAACATTTCGTTTGATCAGCGATAGTGTACCAGTTGGTCCTACATCAGTCGATATTGAACCCCTTGATCCAAATTCACGAGGTATCGGCCTTACAGTTCCATTTTGTCAATTTTCCTTTTTCTTTTGAATTCCTGAATACTGAGTAAAGAGATGAAGGAAATTAATGATGAAGGATGAAGGAGTAGGAATTCACCCGATTTAAATTAGGAATGCTCTTACATCTGTTATGATTGATAATTACTTTCGTACCTGTTAGGAAAGCTAGGTTGCTAGTTATTTTATTGTATGCCAAGTAAGTGGAAACTTTCTTTGTACTGAAATAAATATTTTTCGAACTGCATGTTCACCTCACAATTCTTGACAAAGGTGCATTCAATCTGTTTAGAATTGGACGGAAAAGGTTGATTATTTTTAGATCTTTACTTGGTTTGCAGATAAAATGAACTACTACTCTGAGAAGTTTGACGCAAAACTTTTCTTGTCGCGAGTGCATCTGGACAGCACTGCTGCTGATCTGGAGGCCGGTGCTCTTTCATTGAAGAATGAGCTTAGTGGTCGTACTCGACAGAAAAAGCAGCTGGTCAAAGAAAATTTTGATTGTTTTGTATCATGCAAAACAACTATCGATGGTCCTGTCCATTATATCAATATGTCTACTGTTGTCCTCTACTCCACTGAACATGAAATACGCTATTGCTAATTTCTAATTACAGATATTGAGTCAAAGTTGAAAAGAATTGAGGAAGATCCTGAAGGTTCTGGCACCAATCGTCTGTTTAACTGTATCCAAGATGTCAGCTCACTTGCTAATCGTGCCTTTGAGCCTTTATTTGAGAGACAGGTAGGTATGGTCTGAGCTCTTAATCACTAGAATACATAACTTTTGAGGCTGTTGGCTTCGTTCTTAATTGAACCTGTGTTTCTATAGGCTCAAGCAGAGAAGATTAGATCTGTTCAGGGGATGCTTCAGAGATTTCGAACGCTTTTCAACTTGCCCAGTGCAATTAGAGAAAGCATCAGTAAGGGCGAATATGATTTGGCTGTACGAGAGTATCGGAAAGCAAAGTCAATTGTTCTTCCAACTCATGTATGCTCCACTTTTTCATCTATTGTAATGTTTCGTATGATAGGTCATCAGTCTTGAAATATTACATTGTTGAATGGCCTCTACAGTGGTCTTTTGAGTTTTTTTATATCCATCACGCGCTGACAAATCTTTTCTTTCATTTGTTATATAATTCAGTATTTTTGTGAATTGCTCTCTAATTATGATAATCAAACTCAAACTGGAAATTCAACGCTAGAAGGAAGTTTATGAACATTTTGTCTGATATTGGAAGGTCTACACAAGCTATATATGTTAGCATCACTATCTTCACTATTCCGATGTTTTCAGGTTGGAATTCTTAAGCGTGTTCTAGAGGAGGTTGAAAAAGTAATGCAAGAATTCAAAGGCATGCTTTACAAATCCATGGAAGACCCAACTATTGATTTAACTACTGTAAGTACCACTTCATGCTACTTTGGAATGAATTACTTTGCGATCTTCTTGTATCCATGCAATTAACAAATTACGTATAATTTTTCTTTATATATTGCCTTCTTTTGATATAACAGGGAATCTGCCCACCATAACTTTTCTCTTACTTTCTTCAATTTTGAATGTACTTTCATCATAGCATATCTTTGGCTGATCGTTGAACCTTTGAAGTTTGAACATGATTTATTTTGGCATGAATCAGGTTCATTCCCGTATTCTGACACGTATATACTGACACTTACGTGGGTGAAATAGTTAGCATAGTTAACGCTATTAAAATAAGGAAAATGGTGCCATTTAGTTTTCATATTCTACAACTTGGACTTTTATGGTAATGGTTGTAATGATAATACAATTTTCATTGATATGATTAAGCATCAGGATGCCCTGATTTTGTTAGTTTTAATAGCTTAACTGATACTTGATATCCATGCAGCTTGAAAACACTGTGCGGCTTCTGTTGGAACTGGAACCTGAGTCTGATCCAATAAAGCATTACTTGAGCATACAGGTAAGCTATTTCTTGTCCTCATAAGTAATATATGTACACTATAATCAGTTTTTTTATTACCTTCAGAGTCTTGTACATACCTCAAAATTATATTTATTTCCTATTATTGATGCTACTCTTTACGTTGATCATCCAATAAAATAATTTCTCTTTTGTGTTTCCCCAAATTGAGGAACTGTTCTTCTAACTTTTGAGTTTTTTATTGGGTCAGAATCGTAAAATAAGAGGCCTGCTTGAGAAATGCACTTTAGATTACGAAGCACGCACGGAGAGCTTGCAAAATGACTTGCGTGAGAAGGCTGTGTCAGATGCCAAGTGGAGGCAAATTCAACAGGCTATTAATCAGTCTGTAAGAATATAATAGAATGGAGTGTTTTATGCATCATTTACAACCTTTGGTAAATAATTTATTCTTATCTTATATCTATCAGACTGCCGTGGATTACTCTTTAACTGGAGACTTGGTACCATCAGATTTAACTAGGGATGAAACTGATGCTCTTCGGGCAAGATATATTCGTCAGTTGACTGCAGTACTTGTACATCATGTGCCACTGTTCTGGAAAGTAGCGCTCTCTGTTTCCAGTGGAAAATTTGTCAAGGTAGTTGGCACGGCTGCTACTTCATGAATGTTGCCTCAGGCATAAGATATCCTTATGCATAACTTGTTTTTGACCCTTTTGATACTCAATAAGATTGTATGTTATTTTTGTTGGCGTAATGTTCTTTTATTCAGTCGTCGCAGGGGTCTGCTGATCCGAGTACCAATGGTGACGATAAGGCAGGCGATTCTCTAGACGAAGTTGCTGGGATGATACAAAGCACTCTCGCAGCATACGAGTCTAAGGTAAATATTAATTTTTGATTGCATCTCGTTATAGAGCAATCTGAAATTCAGAAGTACATCATGAATATTTGAAGTAACTACGAGATGGCTTATCTAATTCTTTTACTCGTAATTTGATAGCGGTATTATTTGCTTAGAAATATTCATGAAGCGTATCTTCCTGAGGCTTTGACCTTCTTACACTCAATGTTTTGGAATCTTCTGTTGGGTGTTACATAGTTATAATGAAATTGAGATTTTGGTGTTCTCATCTTGTAGTTGTTACGTCAGTATAATCATATATTCACTTTGAGACTTTGAGTTGCTTCATATGAAGTATTGACGTCTGCAATTGGAATATGCTGCTAATTATTTCCATTTACAGGTGCTTAGCTCATTCCATGAACTTGAAGAATCCAATATCCTTAGTCCATACATGAGTGATGCTATAAAAGAAATTTCCCTAGCTAGCCAAGCTTTTGAAGCGAAGGAGTCAGCGCCTCCGATCGCAGGTAATGTTGAGCTTAACGATCTGATATAAGTAAATAGACTTAAAGATAGTTTGCTGATATTTTTCGAAAAATTGACGATGGCCTTTTGCTGTTGCAGCGTCAGCATTGAGTTCTCTTGAGTTTGAGACTTCGAGAATTTATATACTTAGACTTTGTGCATGGATGAGGACTTCAACAGAAGAAATATCCAAGGATGAATCTTGGGTCCCAGTCTCTGTTTTGGAAAGAAACAAATCACCATATACTATCTCATCGTTGCCTATGGTATTCCGTGCAGTAATGATTTCTGCAGTCGATCAGATCAGTGCGTAAGTGTTGATTTGTTAGATTCTCTTTTAAAAACATTTGCATATATGTCAGCTTCGAAATATTTTTTTCTTTACGGATTTGAGTATTACACGTTGCAGGATTCTTCATTCACTGCAAAAGAAATCTGGAAAGTCGGAAGATGCTTTTACGCAACTCCAAGAAATCCAAGAATCAGTTAGGATTGCCTTTTTGAACTGTCTCCTGGATTTTGCTGGTACATGAATGAGAAGTTCTCCTTTTATTTCTTGGTGCTGTATTTTTGCCCTCCTCTTTAAACATATGTTTAGTGACCAAATGCAATAACACATCTTGTACATGCGAGCAGGTCATTTGGAGCGAATTGGCTCCAACCTTATAGAAAACAGGTCAAACAGTCTACATTTCCAGAATGGATATTCCAACGATCCATCAGATTTCACAGTTGATCCACTCCCTGGAAGTACAATCGACCCACATCAGCGGTTATTAATGGTTCTGAGTAATATTGGGTATTGTAAAGACGAACTTGCTACGGAGCTTTATGCAAAGTATGGGCATATTTGGCTACAGTCAAGGTATGTATGAGACAAACATTCACCTATTTTTTTTTGTTCGTTTGATTTACGAGTAGGCAGTATAATTTTTGTCTTTGTTAGAGGAAAAGTTAAAACGTCATTGATGGATTCAATGGTAGTCTCTGAATTCTACTACTTTGTCTTGAACATGTGATCATCTCCTCACATGTTCTGTAACGATACTTTGTATTGGAGCCAAATTTATAGAACCCCAAAAGGCACGTCGGTGTTTTGCTTAAAAACATATAAGTTTGAGTGTTTGCCAATCAGGAACTTGGTCTTTCTTAGGAAATATATTTGGTGAGCAATGTTTTTCTCCGAAATGCTTATTTTCTCATGTCTGTTTTTCGTATTCCAATGCAGGGTGAAAGATGACGACATTGACTTGCAGGAACTGGTTATGTCTTTCTCAGGCCTTGAAGAGAAAGTTCTTGCACAATATGCTCTTGCAAAGGTGCCAAAAAATGTTTAAAAATGTATTGATGTTTGAGGATGCATTAGGCAATAGAATGACTCTCCTTTGCATCAGAATTTTCGTATTTTTATTGTTGCTGTGTTGTGCTTCTAGGGATTTCTGTAGTAGCCTTTTCAAGATAATTTGGGGAATGCTACAACTGATTGTTAGATTATGTGGCCAAGTATTTTTAGTTTGAATTTCTCAAGTATAAATTCTTTGTTTCAAGGTCGTTTCGAAAAATTTAAATAAGTGCTCTGTTCTGTGGGTTTATTGAAGGTTAGGTAAAAACAGTAATTTGCCTAATGTAGTGGCACAGAAAGGATGAGCAGTGCATCCTATAGTAAAATACATTGTTGATGTTAATGGAATGAATAGTGGATTGTAGAATAAATTTTCTATTATAATCATTCGTTAGTTAGCCTTTAAAGTTAATTATCCGGGTAGTTTCTTTAAAATACTTATGCCGTTCAGATCTGATGTGATGATTGTTCCGTGATGGAAGGATTGAGTTCATCTTATAAAAGACAGATGAAGTGATAGGATACTTCACCTATTCATTACATTGTCAAAACATATCAGTTCTTTTTGCTATTTTAGTCAGTATCCTTAAGGATAATATTTCACATTGTTCTTACTTCATTTTCCAGACGAATTTGATAAGATCTGCTGCTGTTAATTACTTATTTGATGCTGGAGTTCAATGGGGAGCAGCGCCAGCTGTCAAAGTGAGGATTTACATTTTCGCTATCGTCCCTGATGCTAAAGATTTGCTAAAAAAATTAGATCGTTTAAGAACTTCCAAACTTACAGGGAGTACGAGATGCTGCTATTGATTTACTGCATACTTTAGTTGCAGTACATGCGAGGTACTTTTCCTACAAAAAAATGCATCATAATTCCCACTCTAGAAATGATATATCGTGTTCTCTATATAGACTTGATTTATTTGCATGGCCAATCACATTTTTTTCCTTCTTTCTCAACGTAGGTTTTTGCTGGCTGTAAACCTCTGCTGGACAAATGCCTCGGTATTGTTGTTGAAGGATTAATAGACATACTTCTTGGCCTCTTCAGCGAAAACCAAACGAATGGTCTTCATGCATTAGATGCAAACGGTTTCTCACAAATAATGCTTGAGGTTCGTTATCTCTGCAACCACTCTTTTTTCTCCACTTTTAATGAAAATGATTCAGTGATTTTTGCAATATTAGTGAAAGTGCACTTTCTCCCTCGCCATTTGCAACATTACTATACGATGATTGGCATTAAACACGAGATCGACTGACCCCAATCGCATAACGTGTTTTCAGACCTCATTATTGTGTGCTTAATGAATAGAAAGAAGCATTCAAAATTTGAAAAATAAACCATGTGCAGTTGACTTCAAAAGTTGATACTTTTCATTTTCTCTTTTATTCTTTTATTTTCTTCTCCCTCTTTAACTTGTCATTCTTTGGCAGCTTGAATATTTCGAGACAGTATTGAACCCTTACTTCACTCAAGACGCAAGGGAATCCCTTAAATCCCTACAAGGCGTCCTATTGGAGAAGGCTACGGAAACCTTGACAGAAGCTGCTGAGACGCCGAGCCACCAGCGCCGTCCTACGCGTGGAAGCGACGACGTGCTCGGCGATGACCGACACTCGAATTCCACCGTCTCGCCAGATGACCTAATTGTAAGATATAATATTTTTTCCTTTGATCCCTTTGTATCTATTTACTCTATCTTAATAGTATCTACATCTGAAGTTTTCACTCAGTTTGGTTTAAGCAAGTCGGTATAGAAAGGAAAACTAGTTTTTATGTCGAGTTGGTTGAAGAACAGATAAGGAAAAGAAAAATCTGACTTAGGTTTAGGGTGTGTTTGGTATGTAGATTTTGACGCAGAAAAGAAAAAGTAGTACACAATGTGCTAACTTAGTTTTGTTTCGTCGTTTTCACTCACGAATTCCTTATACCAAGCGCACTCTTAGGGTCCGTTTGGTATGCGGAATCCAACACGGAAAAGAAAAGGAAAATGAAATAATACGCATCGGATAGTTATACATTACGCCTCACGTGTCGTACTATCATACATTTTCTTTTCCTTTCCGCACCGAATTCCGCATACCAAACTCACCCTTATGCTTAAACTAGGGAAAACTGAGGGTGCGTTTGGTATAAGGATTTTGATGTGGAAAAGAAAAGGAAGAGTGTAATGTATCACAGTTGAAGCGTAACGTACTATTGTTCGATGCGCTAACTCGGTTTTCCTTCGGCCTGTCCACGGACTAATTACGTACCAACCCCACCCTACTTTCTTCACCAGATTGGTGAGAAAAACGAAAGAAAAACATAAAAACATTTTTCTTTCCAATTTTCGTTACAACAGTACTTTTCTTCTTCGGTCCAAACACACCCTTAAAAGGATTGGTTCATCATTCCCATCGAGCGAACTTTGCATTGCTGCTCGAGATTGGCCATTTATATACGTACTCATAAAGTGGGAATTTATCTTATTAAATTTTCTTCTTGCGATTTGTAGGCTCTTGCCCAACAGTACAGTTCAGAACTGCTACAATCCGAGCTGGAAAGGACGAGAATCAACACGGCGTGTTTCGTCGAGACGATTCCTTTAGATTCCGTGCCCGAATCTGCAAAAGCAGCTTACGCTTCTTTTCGAGGGCCGACTGATTCTCCGAGCAGACACAACAGAGGATCGCAGTCTTTCAGTTCTCCGAGCTACTCCAGGCAAAGGCGCAGGTGAACTTCGGTTTGTATTTAGCTCTTGTTGTATTTCAGTTATTCTATTCATCTATGTTTTTCTTTTTTCTTTCTTTTTTTTTGTTTCTTTGAAGTTTATTGATGCTTTTTTTTTTTTTTTTTTTTATGTTGAACTGAGTTTATTTGGCGCTTCTTGGTTTCTTGTGTTTTATGCTTTTATTGATGGCTACTACTTTTGTTGTTGGGGTTATAGTTATTTGATTGTATGCATTGTTGCAAAACTCGCTCTAGGCCGCCTAGTCGCCGAGTTTCCCGAGTTTTAGTTCGCCCACTCGTTTATTGTTTAAAAAAAATTGAAATCTAACCGAGTTTCCGATCTCTATTGATTTTTTTTTTTCACAGCTAATCTCCATTGTTTAGTTGTGAAGCTAAGGAGAACGAAAAGCTGCGGCAAGTGGCAACGTAGGTTAGGAAGATGAAGTTGAAATGGTTTTTTATACTAAATGGGCTATTATATATATTGGGCTGTTAATAATATGGTTATTATGAAGACCAAACTGATTTTCTAAATTAAATACCTATAAATTTCTGAAGCAAGTGAAATTCTCAAAGCATGTGGAATTTATTGACTTTTCTACACCACGTTATGTAAGTTAAATATATTAATATAAAAAGTAAATGAAAAAATAAGTATACCGACTAATTTTCGCCTAGGAATAGCCTACTTTCCTCCTAGGCCGTTTAGGTGCTAGGCTCCTATCGGGCGCCCGACTAGCGATCAGCGAGTTTTGCAACATTAATTGTACGTGGAAACCTTAAATGCTTGCGTACTTTTGCTATTTAAAATCCTTAAATCCAAACATAATAAACCCTTTTATGAATTTTGCATTGAACATTATTACATTCATCCTTGTTTTAAAAATCGATTGAATTTATTTTGAATATATCGTCGAATTCTGTTCGTAGTCGGTCATTCAACACGTAGAAGTGGAGTGTTCTGATTCTGAAGACGACGATCTCTTTGAAGTAGTTTGGGTTCAATCCCTTCATATCTAATATTATAGTTAACTTTTGATTCCAATCGTTTGCTACTTTTGTAAGGCCCACATAAACACTTCGACGTAAGATAAATATAGGCCCAAATACATATAGTAAGAGAAAGAAAACAATCTAAAACGAGGAAAATTCAAGATAGACAACAGAGTAGACAATTTTCTGTCCAACACTCAACTCAACGCTCAGCTCGAAGAAAAGACGAAGGATCAATCATGAACGGTCGAGACGAAAGAAGAAAAGGACTCTTTTGAAGCTCCCAGTTCTCAAATCCAATCAAATCGGAAAACTCGGTCCAGCCTTCGGCCTGGGCGTGGGTTGCGGGTTCGGTTTCGGAATCGGGCTCGTCGGAGGAACCGGGTTCGGCCCGGAATCCCTGGTATGCAGCTCGGATTCGGGTTCGGAGCGGGCTGCGGAATCGGGCTGGGATTTGGGTACGGGCTTGGAAAAGGTATTGCTTACGACGAGAATAGGCGGTATTCGAATGTTGGGAGGGTTTCCGGCGGGCGTGTGAACGGCAGCAGCGGAGAGGTGGGTGATGAGATCGGCGCGATTGTGAATGAGATGGTTGAAAACACGAGGAGATTGGCCGAGGCAGCGTCGAGGGAGTTGGATAAGTGGAGGAGATTCTAAAGGTTATACTTAATTTTCTATTTTGAATGTGGGAGCTCTTTATGCTTGCTTTGTGCTCGACTGATTGCCTGTGTGAATCTGTGTGCTGTGGTTTATTTTTTCTTCTGTTTACGTTCATGTGGATATTCTTCTTCTTATTCCCTAGAAGATCTATTCATGAAGTTATATAAACCTTCTTTGTTTCAGATAGTAATTCTTGAGGGATATCATCGACCATCGTATGGTTAGCTGTGATCGGTTGAAGATGTTTCTTTTAGGGCCTATAAGGAAAGGGTCATGTGTTTGTGGTTTGTAAATTATAATGAAGTTCTATTTGATATACATTCGATACATGTAATGATGATAATAATTAATAACGGCTGTGTAATGTATATAGCATGTGTTTTCTTCTTCCTTCCTTTCATAATGAATTTCGAAGATTGTTTGGTTCTTTCAGAAGAAAACCTCCAAAGCCTGTATAACTTGAGTTCACGGACAAGGTTTGTCTTTTTGTAGTAAAGCTTTTAATTGAAGTAACCTTCTTTCCTTTTGGCTTGGCAAAGAGAAGCAAAGGATCTGTGCTTTGCCTTTGTACGCACATGGAACTTATGGTTGTTTTCTTCTTTAAACACACTACCGTAAAACCTAGAATTCTCATTAGGCGAGAAAAAATGGATATAGGACTGAAGTTCAACAGAGAAGCCAATGAATCGAGCACCAATTTCCAGATAATTGAAGACTCGGCTGATCCAAATTTTGCCTCCCGAGAGACTGAGGCCATGTTTATTCTCACAGCCCGTCTCAAAGGTATGTTTTTTTCTTCGTTTATTTCTATGGTATACGCATTTATCATATGAGTTGGTATTTCTTGCAATATTTTGCAGGATATAAGAGAAGGAATGTAAGCATCGAAATAAACGCAGATGGGACATTGATATCGATAAGTTGCGAACGTCGAGTGAAAGAAACGACAATGGTGGGCAACAAACTGTACAAGAAAGAAATAGTGGTAAAAGGATTCAAGAAATTGTTCAGAATCCCTGATTGTGTTGATTTGGACAACATAGAAGCAAAGTTCGACGAGGAAGAATCGATTCTTACAATCACAATGCCTAAGACAATCAAGGGACTTAAAGGTGCAATAATCGAAGAAATCAAAGAAAATGAAGAAGTCATAGATGATAGGGCAACAGATAGTTCGAGTCAAGAAAAGATCACCGAAGAAGAAGAGCAAGACAATAAGAAACATGTCCATGAAAATGTAATTAAACGAAACGAAGAAGTGAAAAACGAGGAAAACGAAGCCTCGTTAGGTAATCAAGAAAGCGACTCTAGGGAGGAATCAAAAGACGAAAGCTTCAAGATTTGCACGCCCATTATCGCTGGCTCGGGTTTGCTTCTTTCTTTGGTGGCTTTTGTTGTCCACATTATTAGGAACAAGAACCAATCTAATAGGAGAAGAGATTGATTTGATTATATGGCTTGTCATGAATCTTTGTGTATAATAATTGCTGATAAAGGTAGCACTTTTACTACTAATATCCAATTATCGTTGAAGGTAGTATTTAATATTTCAGGGAAAATGTTGTAATATTCCTCCGACTACAGTTGAAAAGCATCGCGCTTCTTTTTCTTGCTTGGCTGGTAAAATCGCTGAAATTTGCGTACCTTTTCTGTTATGTCGGGGGTAGGGGTGGCAACGGCGGCGAAGCCGAGAGCTAGCAACCTTTGCTCTATATGTGGAACTTCACGCGCCGCGCTTAAACGTCCGAAAACTCTCGAGTCTCGAGCAAGTATGTAATCGTTCATTTTCTGTCTATTTTCCAACTTTGTTTTTTTTTTCTTCGGAAGCGTGATGGAAAATTGAAGTACACTGATATGCAAGGTGTGTTTCTATGCGGTGTTCGAAGACGAAAGTCACAGAGTAATCGTCGATAATCGTCTTTTCAGTCCAGGCGAGCGCGTAGCAATTGGAGCTTGTGGTGGCAAAGCTAGAAGTGATGAAGATTGTTAAATAAGATTACAGAAATCGTTGGAAAACTTGTTCGGCTCGGCATTTTGCTCTAAACTTAAGGCATTGATTAAAATTCCGTTTGCTTTTTCTTTCCCAATCACTGTTCGTCGGAATCAGGCAGGATTGACATGTTGCGAGCATAGAAATTGCTCACATTACATTCGTACAAACAGTAGATCGACTTGGTTTACCACCATACGATATGATCCGTATGCATTAAGTAGCCGAACGAACATTCGATATTCTTTGCAGATTCGACGGTGCTAGCGTGTGTTTTATCAGAACTCAACCGTAGGCATAACTATGGATTGGACCTTTCCTTGCTTTCGATTGATGAAGGCATCTTCTCTTGAAACTGTTAAAAGAAATGAAGTCCAGGTTCAATTTGACTACAGTGTTTTGTTTCTTCTTTTTTTTTTTTTTTGTTTCCATCGACTGTTCGTTTGGATACCTAAATCCTTTTCGCTAGTATTCGATTGCATCCTCAGTTAGGATCTTTTGTTTTCTATCGTTCAGTGTGGACTTCCACTGAAGATTGCTTCATATAAGGTAAGGGCTTCTACGGATGGACCATGGATGAGATAGTAAAGCTGATTGGTTTGAAGAATAACTGTACGTTCTGCGGTGTTTTCCTCCGCCAGGTAATGAACATTTCATCCTCATTTTGTTTATATGAAAGAACATTTTTTAATTTATTTTTGGGCCATGGTTATGCTTTGTGTGAAGGCCCTCGATCGTAGTCGCAGGGCACAATGCAGATGACATTGCTGAAACTGTTCTTTTGAATATATTAAGAGGTGATATTGCCAGGTACTAATATTATTCCGTTATGATAGCAAATTGAACCTAAAGATTGAGCATTACAAGTCTTCAACTAACTGTAGTAGTATATATTGCTGGCACCTATGAGAAAGAAATAGTCATATATCCTTTTTGATTGATATCTCGAAAGTGAAAGCCTTAACGGGGATTTACACGTATGCATACTTTAAAAAGCTGGATTACTTCTCCACAGAATGTAAGTTACTCATTTCCCAAATCATGCCGTCTCATTGAGTTATCTATTCTGTAAACTGCATCGAGTTTCTTAATCAAGCTGACCATGCTTCGCTTTCTTGTTCAGGTCGTAATTCTTACTTTTCTAGGGATTTTATTCTCTTCGCAGAAGAATAAGTAACTGCAGCTTCGATCATGAGAAGAAACAATTCACCATTCATCATGAAAATTCGATTTGCTACTGCTCATTATATCCTCATCGGCTTTCGATTCGTAGGCATTTACTCCTCGGTTGCTTACCGCGGCTTTGCTCGTGAATTCGTTAAAGATCTAGAGAGAATCAGGTGCATATCATCTATTTAACTACACTTAATGCTGCCTGCCTTTGGCAACGTTTTCTTTTTTTCCTTTCATTGTATTGTATCAGATACTTGGATATTGCATCTTGATTAGCTTATATTTCATCAATTATAATTGCAAATTATTCATTTTCGACAGTAACCATATCACCTTACTCTCATAGGCCAAGGGCTACTATACTCGACATCATCAAATCAGGCGAAGGTTTTCGAATCTCGACTACTACGAAGATGGCAGAGCAAGGAAACTGCGAAAGGTGCGGCTACATTTCAAGCCAGGTAAAATTTCCTTCATCCAAACCCATTTTCTTCTTTAATTCCTTACCAATATAATGCATGGTTGTGTTTTCACCTTACATTACATTTATGTTCCTTCAAATTCATCAAGAAACGGTGCAAAGCGTGTGTACTGCTTGAGGGACTTAACCGCGGTTTGCCAAAGATGGGTATCGCTCGAAACCGAGGGCTCGATAATGGGACGAAAAGATTACTGACCAAGCAATGTGGAACTCTTGACTTCTAACAACATACCTTCCTAACAAAGGTCTCTCTCTCTCTCTCTCTCTCTCTCTCTCTCTCGCTCTCTCTCTCTCTCTATCTCTATCTCTATCCTATCTATCTATATGTGCGCGTGTTTTTGTTTGTCTGAAATGTATGTCAATCACTGCGGGGATGGCTCCACATATTCAAATTGGATTCGGTGTTGAAGTTGAAATGTGTCGGCAATTGCAAAGAGTTCCCTCGAAGAAACGTTTCAAGTTTGTAATGCACTTGCTTGTCGTTAAACAATGTGTCCTTTTCAATTTTTAATTTTTATATTCTTTATTTGTATTGGGAAATATATACTATTGCATGTTCTTTTAGGTCAATTCGGAATCGGGCCCCTAAGGGTTTGATTTCGAATTCAAGCTCTATTTGAGAATTTTTTAGGTTAAAGGACTCATCTTGTGTTGTGTAAAAAAATGGTATGAAAGATATATGAACTGGTATAGTGATCGTTTTTTGTTACAAAATTTCAACATACTGGTATGTTAGATCATTGAAGTGGTACTGCAGAAAATAAACTGGTATCAGATGATCATAAACTGGTACCGAATTATGGTTTTGTGTTACAAAATTTGAACATACTGGTATGAAAGAGCAATGAAGTGGTACTGCAGAAAATTAGTCCTTAAAACGAAATTTTTTACCAAGAGGACTTGAATTCTAAATGATAGTTATGTGGGGGCCTAAAATGAAAATGCCGCTTCTTTTTGAGACTTAAAATACCTTTCTTCGTCCCGTAAAAGGGATGACACTCTCAAACATTCTACTTAACGATGTTCAAATTCTAGAATACTAACTTTAGAAATATATGAGATGATGTGACATATGGCTAGGGATAGTGTTCTTAAATTGCATAATATTTTTGGTGGATCAATATCTTGAGTTGGATTTTCATATTGCTTAATTCTTTCGGTTGATCAATATCTTGAGTTTGGATTAAGTTTTGGTGTGTAATTAAACGCGTAGGAAATGAGCCACAAAGTTCGATGAGCTGTGGACGCGTTTATTCAGACATGTGCAGTCCAGCACATGTGAGAACATGCCAATCCTTATTCTTACGTAGTTGATAAGAAATCTTAATGTAGTGTTTATCAGGTATTAATGTGAAATATTAAACAAATGCAGGATAAATATTTTTTCAAAAGTTACTTTATTTTATAACAGTGATTATCTCAATCATGTGCATGTGGGAAGCGAATGAAACCCTATGTATCGCAATTATGTTCCCCCGCCAAAATAATTATGACTGTTTAATTTTAATCAGCTGTTAATAAATTTCTTTTTTATTTTTACTTTTTTTATTATATATTTCACTAAATCATAAAATCATTCGCATTTATTCGTATTTATGTAATTATACGATAAAATAAATAAACAAATTCAATTTATTCTTTATTTTATTCTGATCAAATATATATCCACATGTACTATTCTTCAAAATTCACAGATTTAATTTTTCGTAAAGTCGGCAATATGAGACAGAAATTTACACGGATAGAGTGGGAAATGGGATTTCATCCGAGAAGTGGAGTCCTGATTTTGTAAAATAAATAAAACTCCACCGACGTCTCAAGATCTGATCTTTTTATACTATATCATTTCAGTTTTGATTTCTACTTGTTGACTTGTGTTTGTGCCTTGTCAATAATTGTAAGAGAGAGATTTAGTACAAAGATTAATTTTTGCCTCCATTCCTTCTTCCAAGTAGAGTTAATTCATGTTACTCACTGTGCACTTGTTAAGAATGTGATTTGTTCCGATCAATAATCGATTATATTTGTACACAGCTAAATACTTCCCAGTATATCAACTGTTTTCCGTCTATCCTTCTCCATTTCCTTATCTTCATTTAGTTCAAATCTCTCTCTCTCTCTCTTTACAGCTATTGACAGCTTCGCCTTCAAATTACTCGTTTGTTGACTTTCCTTTTTTCTTTTCTAATTCTTCAAAGCATCACTTTATATATTCATTCGTCCTTCCACACCAAATAAAACCAGTCCGAATCACCCCATATATTTCCCTCACATATACATACATACAATATATATATATATATATATAATCAAACCAAACTTAGACTAAGCTACTCTCTTTTCAATTCAAGAAAATGCAGTTAAGGTTATTAGCAGTTCTCCTTCTCTGCATAGCCACTGCATCAGCAGACGACCCTTACAGATTCTTCACTTGGAATGTCACTTATGGCACCATTTATCCTCTTGGCCTTCCACAGCAGGTTTTTTTTTTTCACTTTTTACAACATGTACTATTGAACTTTATGTCATACATATTTTGATTCTTTTTTTTTTTTTGAATAATTTTCCAGGGCATATTGATAAATGGGCAGTTCCCAGGTCCTGAGATATACTCAGTTACAAACGACAACATCATCGTCAATGTCTTCAACAGCTTGGATGAGCCTTTCCTTATTCACTGGTAATGCTAATAACCCACTCTTTCCATTAAGCTATCAATTTAGTTTAATGTTTCATCCTTAAATCTACTTACATCACTAGATAATATAGTAGATCTAAATACTGGTGTTAGTGTAAGTAGTTAAGTTGGTTTATGGTGGCACTAGGCAACTGTTTATTAAAGTCGGGTTTTGTGTACCATAAAACGCGATTGATATAATAAATGTAGCGTGTTAGGGTAGTTCAAGGTACATCTATGTGCAGTTATTGCATAAGTGGTCCTCAAGTTTGAGTACAATGAGATCTTTGTCTTAGTGGCTAAGAACGAGGGTTTCAAGTTTAAGAAATTATGATGATGATGATATATGATTTACTAAAATTATATTTGAAGTTAGTGATGGGGAAAGATCACATGAGTTTGTCAATTAGTGCCTTTTTCCCTTATAGTAGAAAATTAATGCACATGGAGGTGTTGCATCATGAGTTGTCAATTAGTGCCTTTTTCCCTTATTTTATTCTAAGTTATTTAATTAGATGCAACATTCGTCAAGCTGTATAATGACTACGAAATAAAATTCGATAGTTAAGTCGGTTAGCGTTGTTTGAATACTTACTTGCAAACGAATATACAGAATAAAAATTCTACGGGATAATTTGACAATGTGGCCCATGAATCTTAGCTGTAAACGATCATCTCCTTTTTTTTCCTTATTATTTTCCTTGTGTTAGTCATAAAGATATAATTTTTTCAATTTCGACATAATTCAACGAAGTAGTCTATTTCGGTAAATCAAGAAATTAAACCGACACATCTCGACGTCACACTGTATTAAGACAGAAACTAACCAATCAAATATAAAGTTATTATTTTGTTCGATGACAGTGAGTGGTCCATTTATTATACTTTATTAGATCTACTGTTCATTCACATACCTGACAAAATTCCTGACGTAATTAGTACATTCACCTTGTGATTACTATAATATAGTATTATACCAACTTTCGAATTTAATCAAATTTTGTTTTGTGTTTTTTTTTTTTTTTTTTTTAATGAAGGAATGGAATCCAAAATAGGAGAAATTCATATGAAGATGGAGTTTATGGGACAACATGCCCAATCCCACCTGGGAAGAACTTCACTTACATTCTCCAAATGAAGGATCAGATCGGAAGCTTCTTTTATTTCCCGTCCTTGGGCTTTCACAAGGCCGCCGGCGGTTTCGGCGCAATTAAGATCCTAAGCCGACCCTTAATTCCCGTCCCCTTCGATCCTCCCGCCGATGATTTCGCCGTCTTGATCGGAGATTGGTACAAGTCGAATCACACTGTAAGTAGATGTTATTTTCATAGTTAGTTGTAAGATGGTGTTTATTTTTTTTTAATCTTGTTAGGAATAATAAAATAAGAAATAATTTACAATAGACTTTATTCCAAAAAACACATAAAACTTTAGTAAGAGTTGTCACTAATCATGAATAGTTGAAATTTCGAATATCATCTATGAGTTAGAAATTTCGTGATTGTGCCTAACATTGGTCCCCATAAGAGGAGAATTAGCCCAAATAAGTTGTTGAGATCTTATCTTAAAATCAATTGATGATAGGTGGGGCAGCCCATCAACTTATAAGCTACTCAATTTCTTCTCACCGATGTGAGGCACATGCGACTTAGTAGGGTTATATTTTAACGAGTATAAAAGCACCGAATAAGTTCGCTGGACTTGAGTATGAAGCGCTCTTATTACGAGTATGTTTCACAACAACTATCGTTTTAAGGACATAGCATATATAATAATTGTTCTCATGCATATATGCGTTAAATCATAATACATTAATATTATATAAGATAGTATGAGTTACCAAGATATATATGTTTTCTTGATTCTTCAACGCAGAGCTTGAGGGCTATCCTTGATGGAGGCAACAAGCTACCTTTCCCCGATGGAGTCCTCATCAATGGCCGTGGTCCTAATATTACATCCTTCAACGTTCAACAAGGTACTAAGCACTAATACACACACATAATTCTTCCCTACTAATATAAACATAGATAAATCAAACATAAACCATATCTCACAATTTGTGTGGTATGAATTCAGGCAAGACATACAGGTTCAGAATATGCAACGTGGGCCTGCAAAGCTCGCTCAATTCCGAATCCAAGGGCACAAGATGAAGGTCGTCGAGGTCGAGGGGACCCACACGGTCCAAATAAGCTACACGGCAATCGACGTCCACGTGGGCCAGTGCACGTCTGTGCTACTGACCGCCGACCAACCCCCTCAGGACTATTACGTAGTCGTCTCGAGCCGATTCACCACGCCCGTCCTCCTCACCACGGGTTTTCTCCGATATGCGGGTTCGAACCGGCCCGCAGTGGGACCCTTGCCCGGGGGACCCACCGTCGAGGTCGACTGGTCCCTCAACCAGGCCCGTTCCATCAGGTGCTTTTTTTGTTGATCCTTTTCATTTATGTTGAATGACTAACTTCACCTAAAAGATTAAAATTAAGGGAAGTGTAACATATTTTAGTTTTATATGTCATCTCATGTCTAGGCTGATTTATATGCTAACTAGCCTATGCCCTATACGGGGGTTTTACTTGAGCTTAATTACTTTTTTTGTATAGCGATTTAGGAAGAGTGTCATTATTGGAACAAACGAATTTAAAGTGTGATCTAACTTTATAATTAAGCAATTTAGGAACATTATACGTCAAAGCCTTCGATTTTGCCCCATATTTTCGGCTTTTGGGGTACAATCTTGGATTTCAGTTAATTTAAGGGATGTCATGACACGAATGGTAAGTTTGAAAAATAAGCAAATTTGGGACATTTTGACGTCTATTGTCCTCAAATTGCTATTTGAAAGCTATATCCATATAACACCACTTTTAAATTTTGTCCATACAACGCCGCCCCGTAAATTACAAGACTGAACATACAGTCAATCATTTTGCTTAAACTGGTGATCGTGATGATTCGCACACATGAACTTTTTGATCTGAGCTCTAATACCATGTTGAAACCTCAAAGGCATGCATCTTATTTTAGCTTTGAAGAATTTATTATCAACATCTGCATTCGTAGTCATCTAATCATATTCTCTACTCCCGAGACTTAAAATCATTTTCGTTCGCCAGGACGAACCTCACGGCGAGCGGTCCGAGGCCGAACCCCAGGGCTCGTACCACTACGGCATGATCAACACCTCGAGGACCATCGTCCTCTCGAGCTCGGCGGACAGGTGAACAACAAGCAACGGTACGCAATCAACAGCGTCTCCTTCACCCCAGCCGACACGCCCCTTAAGGTCGCCGACTACTTCAAGATCGACGGCGTGTTTCGGGTCGGGACCATACAAGATTTCCCGACGGGCGGCGGGATATACCTCGACACTTCGGTGATGGGCGCCGATTACAGAGCGTTCGTCGAGATCGTCTTTCAGAACAACGAGGACATCGTTCAGAGCTACCACTTGAGCGGATACTCCTTCTGGGTAGTCGGGTGAGTCATTTCCACAAACACTTCGCCAGCATTACTTTTACACAAATCAATCCATAAATGCCATCTTATATGGAATCTTCGATTTCTTCTGTGTTAGTTGTGTGAGTCATTACGAGAAGCACATTGTCAACACTTTTTCACACAACACCCGAAAAACATCCATCGGATTTCTTCTTGGTAGTTGGGTTAGTCATTTAATCAAACACAGTTCCAGCACTTTTTTACACAGCACCCACAAATCATCCCATTAATATCTGATTAAATGTTCGATTCTTCTTGGTAGTTGGGTGAATCATTTCATCACGCATTACCAGCATTTTGTACACAGCACGCAAATCATCCAGTCCCATAATAACATCTTATGCATAATTAAATGTTCGATTGGATCCTTACCAGGATGGACGGCGGCCAGTGGAGCTCGGCGAGCAGAAGCCAGTACAACCTCCGAGACGCCGTGAGCCGATGCACGGTTCAGGTGAGGGGACCGATCGGAAAAAAAAAATCCAGCCGATTTCGATGGTTTTCGAGTTCTAACGTACAATTTTGTTGCAGGTGTATCCGAAGTCTTGGTCGGCGATCTACATAGCGCTGGACAACGTCGGAATGTGGAACTTGCGATCGGAGTTTTGGGCTCGACAGTACTTGGGGCAGCAGTTCTACCTTAGGGTTTATACGACGTCGACGTCTCTGAGAGATGAGTATCCCATTCCGAAGAACGCTCTTCTGTGTGGGCGGGCGAGTGGTCGGCGCACTCGTCCTCTTTAATAAATATTCATTATTATTAATTAGTATTATTATGAGGATTTGAGGGATTATCATGTCATTTGATGGTTAATGACCTTAGCTCAAGGTCACATTCTTTTGAGATTCAATGATTAAACTCTTTTTGTTGTAATTGTATTCTAGATATTTGATATTTTTATAAGTTTGTATAATGCTGTCTGCAGATATATTTACTATGGTTATAAAGTTAAGGACATGTAGAAAGTTCTCATTTAGTACTTTTTATATGATTTTACAAGAGATAATCAACAATTTGCTATCAAAATTTTGGAATTAAATTCACAAATAAAGCATTACATTTAGCATTATTAGTATACCGTCCTAATTTTCCATCATTAGTTCGTAACTTATATACTCAATCACTACTAAACATAATTTCAAAAACATTCACATATTCCAATTATTATTTCATCATACTTATAACATCACGAAACCTTATCGATTCGGAACCCTTTTGTGCTTGTAATTGAGACTTTGATGGGTTTGTAACTTTGTATGTACTTTTTTGTACAGAAATTCATTTCTTTTGAGGGTTTATATTGATACTAACCAAACTATGTGGGCTTTTGAGACATTTCATTATTTTGACGAGGTCCCCTGCAATTTACGACGACAGATTTAAAAAAAAAAAAAAAAACGAAGATCTTAAAAAGAAGGGTTAATTCAAGTTCAGACCCCATTAAGATGTTTGAATTTAGGTTCATCCCCACTTCAATGGACTTTAGTATTAAGGACCAACTTTTTCAAAAATTTAGTGGTCAGGCCATAAAATGACGCGAAAAGACATATTTAACCCTGACATATGCCAAAATTACGCTGGATACCTAAATGATCCGATAAAAAGTTCCCAGACAATTATAACAGTTGCGCTGAAAAAAAACAATTCTGTTTATTTGGATAACAACAATCTTGTATTGAGTACCATATGGCGTCTGCTTAGTAACAAATGATGTCGCAGAAGTAACACATCATTCAAAAATAATACCGCTTCCTGCAATAACACAATAACAAATGATGTTGTCGGAAGCGGTATTATTTTTGAATGATGTGTTACTTCTGCGATATCATTTGTTACTAAATACAAGACTGTTATCCAACTGAAAGGAAGCGTTTTTTTCAGCGCAAAACTGTTATAATTGTCATATAGGGTTTATGGTTTAGGTCGGTATTATTTTTGAATGATGTGTTACTTCTGCAACATCATATGTTACTAAATAAACACAATATGGTACTCAATACAAGACTGCTTGTTATCCAAATGAAAGGAGGTGATTTTTTTCAGCGCAAAACTTCATATGTATCATTAGCATTTCGATTGCCCGTGATCCTTTATTTTGAACACTGAGAATGGTTCAATCAAACCTTCTTGAACCCCCCACACGACCATCTCCCCCCTGTTTTCCAAGACAGAAAATTCATCATTATAGGGAGCAATGCTCATATAATAGATTACCAATTTTTAATCTCGAAACATGTAAGAAGATCGAAACGCTAATGATTCGACCTTTTATTGGAGAACACTAATGGTCGTCGCACTGGGTTTGGGTTTAGGATTTACGGTTTAGGGTTTACGGTGTAATACCACATGATGGAAAACAGAGTAACTTTTATTGTTTATTTAGTAACAGATACTATACTTTTACTACCTAAGTATCACTTCGATTTTATGCAGTAAAAAACAGTTCGTGCCAAAAATTATCGAAATAGATTTGCTACACAAAATACCACATCAATACTTATGAAAATAAAACAAGGTGTTAACAATCGATTGTGCTCGATCAGTGTGAAAATTGGGGTTCGATAGTCCGATGTAATAAATATGTCTGTTAGTACATTAGACATCCAATAAGTAACGTCTTATGACGTTAAAGTAACATTACGTTTTTTACGGTACAAATCAGTATAATTGTATAACATAAAACTGACGTCAAACACCCATTCAGAAATCACTTTAAAGGATATTTTCGTCAAAACGTAGTGTTCGTCTATTTCCCTAAATTTAAGAAAAATTAGGGCTAATTACTAATTTAAATTCTGACAGGGCTTGACATAAAATTTTCCCAAAGCAGAAATAAACCCTAGCTAGGCATTCGTGTTCAAAATCGACAGGCAAAACCAAACTCAGCTTGTCTGCATAGTGATTTTCTAGTCCTCGCAATTTACTTGTCATTGAAATGGTGGTACGTATGCTGGCCGTTTTTGGAAAGTTTTCTTGGTGTTTACTAGTTTCCGTCGTTATAGTGACTGGTATATTTGATTTCGTGCGTTCAGGTTGATAAGCTTTTCAAAGATGAGGCTACTGAGGAAAAGGGGGAGCGCGCGCGAATGGTAAGATCTTCCTTTTCCTGTCAAATTGTTGGTAATCTAGCTTGTTTATTATATTATGGATAATTAAGGCTCTTTTTTTGTGTTTTGTATGTTAGGCCTCTTTTGTTGGAGCAATGGCCATTGCTGACTTGGTTAAGACCACCTTGGGTCCTAAGGGAATGGTACTTGGATCTTGTTCGTTAGATTTGTTGCAGTTGATGAAAATATTCACGTTGTGCTACTCTTTGCCAATATTATACTTTCACTTTGTAGGATAAAATCCTGCAATCTACTGGCAGAGGTTATGGTGTGACTGTCACAAATGATGGGGCTACCATCTTGAAATCCCTTCATATTGACAACCCTGCAGCTAAAGTCCTTGTTGGTATGCATTAGGTGTTCTGTTTTTTTTTTTGTCTTTACCTTGATAGCCAGTTATAATAATTTTTGGAGATCCTCTTTCAGTTAATGTATGATAAACAACTAGTGTCTCTCTCTATAAAACTTTCCATGTATGTTAAATACTCATTATCTGCAAATGCTTGATTTGGGTTGGGTTGGAGTTTGTGCTGGTGTTTCATAGTACCATACCATATCTTGCATTTCAAGCTTTGGAAATCTTGGTGTTCATTTCAGATATTTCTAAGGTTCAAGATGATGAAGTTGGTGATGGTACTACTTCGGTTGTTGTCTTGGCTGGAGAACTCTTGAGGGAAGCTGAGAAGTTGGTAAATGCCAAAATTCACCCAATGACTATCATTTCAGGTATGTAGCGCTATGTCAGTTGAAATTCACCCAAATTTTTCAAGAAAGTGTTGCATAAACTCAAGCAATTTTCTCGACTCTCGTTGATTTTGATTAACTTTACTAGAGATAGCTTTCATTGGCGTGGTGTAAGTTACTGGGATAAGTTATCTATTATTGTTGTATAAAACCATTAATTTGAGAAGATAATCTTATGAAGTTAGCTGTTATAAAGTATTTTCGCCATTCACTGATATAGCTTCAATATTAAGGCATGCCAAAGTCCCTTCTTAGCAGATAATCTTATGAAGTTAGCTGTTTTTGAAGTATTTCCTTACCATATCTGCATGTTCATCAGGATTCCGCATGGCAGCTGAATGTGCTCGAAATGCATTGCTGGAGAAGGTTGTCGATAATAAACAAGATGCAGGTAATCATTAATATGCTTGATATCAATCTAGTATCTAAGTGTAATAGTTTGCTTTCACTTGACTAACCTGAATCGTTTTTACATGAATCACTTGTCCCTTCTATCAGCATACAAGAAATATATTTTGTAGTTATCAGTATGTTGATTATGTTTCAAAGATATCAATGTTTGAATCTCTTAATTGCAGATAAATTTAAAACCGATTTGATGAAAATTGCAATGACTACATTGAGTTCGAAAATTCTCTCACAAGATAAAGAACATTTTGCAACACTGGCAGTGGATGCAGTTTTGCGACTTAAGGTGCGACCTCATTTTGTTTGACATCATAACTTAATAGTTGATGTTGAAGGTAGCAATTATTGCTTCTGTCAATCAAGTTCAGTTATCAAATTTTGGCTTGTTCACTCACCTTCTTGTAATCAATTATCAAGTATTTTGACAAGCGAGAACAGTGTCTCTCTTTTAATACTCTTTAACTTCTCCATTCGATTTTCTAACTTCCATGTTGATGTTGGAATGACAGGGAAGCACTAATTTGGAATCTATTCAGATCATAAAGAAGACTGGAGGGTCATTAAAAGATTCGTTTCTAGATGAAGGGTGAGCATATTAACATATCAACTTTGTCAAGTAGAATAGTTTCCCCTATCGGATGCTTAGTTCGAAAAGTTGGATGCTGTGGTTTCAGTAGTGCATACATCTCAACAATGGCTATTTCCACTTCACATTATCACGACCTGACATTTCTTTGCTCCACCCAGGTTTATCCTAGACAAGAAAATCGGCGTGGGCCAACCAAAACGAATCGAGAATGCCAAAATCTTGGTCGCAAATACAGCCATGGACACTGATAAGGTGAAGATCTACGGAGCAAGAGTGAGAGTCGACTCAATGGCTAAGGTGGCTGAGATCGAAGCAGCCGAAAAACAGAAGATGAGGGAAAAAGTGGAGAAGATCGTCAACCACGGAATAAACTGCTTCGTCAACCGACAGCTGATATACAATTTCCCCGAGGAACTGTTCGCCGACGCTGGAATACTCGCTATAGAGCATGCTGATTTCGACGGAATCGAGCGCTTGGCTTTAGTCACGGGCGGCGACATAGCATCTACTTTCGATAGCCCAGAGTCTGTTAAGCTCGGGCATTGCAAGCTTATCGAAGAGATTATGATCGGCGAGGACAAGTTGATCCACTTTTCTGGCGTTGAAATGGGTCAGGCATGCACAATTGTCCTTAGAGGTGCAAGGTATGATACTCCTCATACGTTTATGCTCTGTTTAGTTTGAGGAAAGTAGCGTGGAGAAGAAAATTGGAGAGGAAATGGTTTAATTAAGTTTGTCTTTTGTTTTTCTCTTCATTTGGTGAAAATGTTAGTTTTCCTTAGTTTTAAGTATAAACTTGAGCTAGATTCTTCTCTTTTCCGTTCTTAATGTATTTATTCAATTACCAAACATAAAATTAGTTTTCGTTTTCCTTCCCCAACTAATTTCCTTAGCATTGTGTTTGGTTTGACAAAATTAGGGTTGGAAAATAAAATAGGAAGGAAAATGGTTCTATTTTTTTTTCCCCTCACAATTTGGCGAAGAAACTAGTTTTTTCTTAGTTTTAAGTATGAAGTAACTGGCCTTATCAATTCGATCAACTAAACATAGTTTTTTCTTTTAACCTTTTAGTTTCTTTTCCCTATTAATTTCCACAAATCAAATACACCCTAAACCAAACTGATTGTTTAGTGATCCAGCAATGAAATCAATTCGTTCCTTTCTTTTTATTCTTTGGGGCAAACTCACCCATGAGCTCATCTTCCTTTTTGTTCTAACTTCAGCCCTCACATGTTGGACGAAGCTGAGAGGTCTCTCCACGATGCATTGTGCGTTTTATCTCAGACCGTAAACGACAGTAGGGTTCTCTTCGGTGGCGGTTGGCCCGAAATGGTCATGTCTAAGGCAGTCGACGAACTAGCTAGAAAAACTCCCGGGAAACGTTCTCATGCCATTGAAGCATTTTCCCGGGCACTCGTGGCCATTCCCACCATCATTGCTGACAACGCTGGGCTGGACAGCGCTGAGTTGGTCGCTCAGCTAAGAGCCGAGCATCATAAAGAGGGAAGCAATGCTGGTATCGACGTCATCAGTGGATCTGTAAGTACTTTCGTTACATTATTTGTGTTGTGCGCACGTAATGTTTGAATTTGTGAACCGTGATGATTTTTGGACGATTTGTTAGGTTGGGGATATGTCTGAACTGGGAATATGTGAGGCTTTTAAAGTGAAGAATGCAGTTTTGCTTTCTGCTACTGAAGCTGCTGAGATGATTCTAAGGGTTGATGAGATTATCACTTGTGCCCCGAGAAGGAGGGAAGATAGAATGTGATGAAAGTTTTAAGTTTTATCATCGCTTCTTTTTTTAATTAAATTAATAGAAATATCGTGTTGAACTTGGGAAGTTCTTTTGGTTTTCTATTGTATCTTCAGTTAACAACTGTTCTCGGTTAGCAATTTGAATTTTGGCTTGTGTTTATAACAAGCCCAAAGTTTTTGGAAAGACTGGTTGTTGACGTTTCGTGTTAGTTTTAAGTTTGAAAATTTGTTTCCTAAATTGCGATTCTGTAAGTTGTGTGTCCTTTGTCTCACTCCATTGTCCCATTATTTGTACAACATCACATATATTTGAGTGTTAAATCCTCGGATTCATAATTTTCTTTTTTTTTTTAATTATTTTGTAATTTTATATTACATATTCCATCAATCCTAAAATCATTACTATATCTTTTGACTAATATGCGGGCTTTGGCGGGGCAGGGCGAGCTAGCCCGCGTGCCGCCTGCCAGAATAATTAAGAAACTATTATTTATAATATAATATTACATATATACAATAATATAGAAATAAAAAATAAAATAAATATAAAAAACTAAAATACATTGATAAATTGAACTACACATAACGAATTAGAACAAAAAGCAAACCCTAATAGCCACGGCGCCTCATCCTCATTGAATCGAACAAAATCCACTCACTCCACCACCAAGCCAAGCATCAGCCACTGTGTTTCTCCGGTACGACGGCCTTTCATCCTCTCTGGTGTGGCGGCCTTGTTAGGAAATAATCCTTGTGATCCCATTTTCCTTTATTAGATTAGGAAAGATTAGATTAGGATATGATTGCATTATCTTTTCCTTATTAGCGTATGCTAAATTAGTCGCCTGATTGTAGGCATTTATTAGCTTCCATGTAAACTTCTATTTAAGCAATGCAAAGACAACAGAAAACGCTGCAGATTCAGCAGCACCAAAACAAGATCGTGTTCACTGTGTTCGCGTGAGTTTTCCAACAACTGGTATCAGAGCGAGTTTCATCCAGGGACCATGGGCGATGAGAGCAAGAAAGGTGATGCCTCCGGCGCCGTGATCGTAGGCGATGGGAGCAAGAAAGCCGATGCCTCCGGCACCGTGATCCAGAGAGTGATTCGTGAGGTGGGCGGCGGGAATAGCTACCCCGTTCTCACCAAGACCAACTACTCTGACTGGGCGCTCATGATGAAGGTGAAGCTGAAGGCGAGAGCGTTATGGAACGCCATCGAGAAGGGCACTGCCGATGAGCAGGAAGACATGATGGCGCTCGATGCGTTGGTGAGTGCGGTCCCGCCCGAGATGGTGTCGACGATCGGCTCCAAGGAGACGGCCAAGGAGGCCTGGGACGCGATCGCGACCATGAGGATCGGGGACGATCGTGTGAAGAAGGCAACGGCGCAACAGCTGCGTCGCAAATTCGACCTCGCCTCGTTCAATGACGGCGAGACCGTTGAGGAGTTCGCGCTACGCCTCAATGGCATGGCGGCGCACCTCACCACGTTAGGAGAGGAGATGGAGGAAAAGGAGATCGTAGCCAAGATGCTACGATGTCTGCCTCCTCGCTTCAAGCAGATCACGATTGCGATCAAGACCTTGCTCGATCCATCCACCATGACGGTCGCCGATCTCACCGGGCGATTGCAAGAGGCGGAGGAGGAGTTGAATGGACCCCCGGCGTCACTACAGCACGAGGGCAAGCTGTATCTCACTGAGGAGCAGTGGGACGCGCAACGAAAGAAGCGAGAGGCGGAGAACCACTCACGCGGTCGTGGCGCGAATAGAGGAGGCGGCCGACGCGGGCGCGGTCGTGGGCGAGCTGGCGAGTCGAGGGGGCCGACTACTTCGAACAAGCGCGCAGGTGACGAGTGCCGAAATTGTGGGAAGCTGGGCCACTGGGCCCGGGAGTGCTGGTCGAAGCCCAAGAAGGCGCAGGCCCATGCAGTCCACGAAGAGGAAGAGGCCTCACTTTGTCTCGCAAAGTGCTCCCCCATTCTCTCCCCACCGACTCCGCAATCGACGGCGACTTCGTCGACGTCGTCCATGGCCCAGATCGAGATCCGCGAAGAGAAGGTGTTCGCGCAGCTCGGGGAAGAAGAAGAGGAACGGGAGGCGGAGACGTGGGTCCTGGACTCGGGGGCAACCAATCACATGTTCGGATCTAGAACCGCCTTCTCGAAGCTCGACGCGGCGGTACGAGGCACCGTGCGTTTCGGCAACGACTCGGTGGCACGCATTGAAGGCGGGGCACCGTCATCTTTGTGTGCAAGAACGGGGAGCTCCGTTCATTCGACGGCGTCTACTTCATTCCACGGTTGACGACGAACATCGTGAGTCTTGGCCAACTCGACGAGGTCCGCTACAAGATCGAGATTGAAGATGGCGTGATGCGGATTCGGGAGCTCGGCGGTCAACTGTTGGCAAGGGTGACGCGTGAGGCGAACCGTCTATACCTTCTTCGGATCAAGATAGCATCGCCGATGTGCTTAGCGGTGCGCGGGCGCAGCGACGAGGTGGCATGGCGCTGGCATGATCGCTTCGGCCATGTCAATATGGCGGCGCTCCGGAAGCTAGCTCGGGAGGAGCTGGTGCGCGGCCCTGCCGGAGATCGGGCAGGTGGACCAACTGTGCGATGCATGCCTAGCTGGGAAGCAGAGGCGCACACCATTTCCCGCGAAAGGAGAGTACCGCGCAAAGCAGCGACTTGAGCTTGTGCATGGCGATCTGTGCGGACCGATCACGCCAACGACCCCAAGCGGCAACAAGTACTTCTTCTTGTTGCTCGTCGACGACCTCAGCCGATACATGTGGATAGCTACGATCCCTTCAAAGAATCTGTTAGGGAGTGTGCCCTCGGAATGCCATACGAGGACTAGGAATAGTATAGGGCGCACGATGATGTATAGGTTGTAAGACAGGTTTATTGTATATACCGTCAAATAAATTAATGAATATTTATTTTCATTATAATAATGGCATTATTATTTATTTATCGAATTTAAAGTCTACTTGGCATCCGGTAGTGCGATAAATAAATAACACCCAAATGTTTGAGTTGGACGTCTGATTCTCGTGGGACGAGAGAGGAGACACCGGACGGTCCTTAATCTCAACATTAAATAAAAAGTCCGTAAGTCTAAGGATTCTAGGTGGGTGACTAGATATCCGAATATGACTTATCCATTGACGACCACATAGTATCGGTAGTGTCACCGATTACCTGAGAGGTTGTGGGTCGTGATGGAGATATTGGTGATCGGAGAGATTGTGTATTCGGACATTCGGCTCGTATTCGTCTCAATCACATGGCTAGGATGTTGTCAATGATTGAACGAATGACTATAGCAGCCTCAGACCGATAGGGTCATTGACGGATTTGCTTTCGCGATTTCGGTTTGTCGCTAGTTGGCTAGGCTCGCAAGTGTTCATAAATGAGACACGGGTCAGCGACGAAACGCAACCGACTTTACGGAGGTGATTGCCGGGCTTTGACTGCTATCGGGATTCAATGCCTATATTCGTATAGGTTAATGTCCTATGAGGTAATCGGAGAGCGACGATTATAAAGCCTTCGGCCGAAGCTTGGAAAACTTGCTTGTATTAGATACGGAGCGGAGTTTAAATAATCGGTTCGGTCTCGATTATAACATAGTGTTAGGTTAGTGAGTTTGACATTTGCATGGCTCTCACCTAACCGGGACGCAAGTGAAAGGCGTAAGAAGTATTTAAATGTATACACTATAGTCGGTTCGCCCGAATTTCGATTAGATCAAAATTCGTTCTCAACTGGGATCTGTCCGGTACCGTGGGATTGGCTAGGCGAATACCGGGGCTCGTGGATTCCTCCCATGCCAGTTGAGACGGACCTAGAGAGTCGCGCTTAAAAATGGTAATGAACTTGAATGAAAACGGCGGGCTTTTCTGTGGAACCTAACGAATGAGATTCGTTGAGGTAGTGGCAAAGTTGATACGAGGTGTCGACGACTTAGTTAAATTCCAGTGACTGTCACGGAAATAATTAGGACTTAAGATTGTCTTAAGTGCTTAATTAATTAACTAAGTGGGCTCAATTATAATTAAAATAATTAGATTGGATTTAATTATTTTATTATTTAAAATTGAGGGACTAAATTAAGAATTTAAAAAACCTCAAGGGCCAAAATGAAATTGACAAAAAAAAAAAAAAAAAAAAATAGTAGAAATATCTACACATCCACGTTGGGATGTGTAGAAACTAATGACTCATTAGATGAGTCATTAACAAGTGTTTGACACTTGTCTCAATTAAAAAAAAAAAAAAAAATGTTATAACCATGCATATATGCATAAAACGTGAGATGCAAGGTGAGAGAGGGGATTTTTATGATTCATTGAACAAATAAGAAATAAAAGAAGAAAAGAAATAGAATTTATAGAAATTCTTAAGCCACTTTGAAGCTACGGGTTCGTTTGACGAGTCCCGACGCCCGAACTGAGTTGCGTCTAGCCATCGGGAGTATTCTCAGAGGTTCATTCAAGGTAATACCGGCGTGACGATCTAGCCCGGAAGTCCCGGGATCCAGACGAGGTGTAGCCACGTTGATCCGAGGCGACGACAGAAGAAATCCCGTTCATCAAAGGTATACCTCGAACCTTAACGATTTGATTTACGAAAAATACCAAACGGTATCGGAATAATTCGAAAGACCCCTCGTTGGAAACGTCGGGAAGTGTAGAATTATTCTGGAAAGTTTGGTGTCGATCGGAAATCATTTCGGTCGTCAAATAGTTAAAAGACGACAGACTGCCGTTTTATTCAAATTAATGATTTCGAACCACAGATTGATTTTGAGAAAAATATCAAACGATGTCGGAATAATTCGAAAGACCTATCGTTGCGAACGTTAGGAAGTGTAGAATAATTCTGGAAAGTTTGGTATTGATCAAAAATCATTTCAGTCTCCAAATAATCGAAAAAGTCTGATTGCCGCTTTATTCAATTTATTTGGATCTAAATTATTAATTTGAATAAATTGGAAATAAATTCGAATTTTGATAATTCGAATTAACCGCGATCTCCCGAGGCTTAGTGCAGCTTCTCAGACCCTCGGGAGAAGCCGAATGGCATAAGGTTGAATTTAGATATTAAAAATCGAAAATTCGCCACCCTATGCCGTTCGGTACAAACCATGCTTCCGCTATAGCCACGTTGCGCTGTTCGGGGGCCGGCGTCGATTAATCGGGCCCACCCCAACGTGGTATCAGAGCCAAGGCTCATGAATGTTTCGACCAAAGGCCTCGAAAGCCGATGTGGTGAACGAACGGTCGACGTAGTTTGGAGACTATCGTCGCTCGTGACGTCGGTTGGACACCCGACGTTAAAATTCTGTGTTGCATGTTTATGTGGGACATTTACGCGGGCTTAGGTTCAACCGGGTTATTTGTTTAAGGGCCGTTTGCCGCCCCCCGGTATGTACATGGATTACGGGTTGTTTGGGAAATAATTCCCCCCGTGTTGTATTTTATTGCTTTATTAGTTAGGTTAGATAAAATGACGGCCGTTCGACGCTAGGCGAGATTGGAGGATTCGACAACCATCGTAACGATGACTCGACGTTGGAAGATCGAAGACCCCGGTCGTTTTACGACCCATGTAATAGGACCAGTCTAGAAGTAGCCCGCATATTTGTCCATTTAAATTTCTTTCCTAGGGTTAGGAATTTATTTATCGCATTTACGTGCTCGTGCTTAATTTTAATATGCTATGAGTTATAAAAATCTCCCGTACGAATACTAAGTGAGTAAAGGGATTGGATGCCCTGTCTTCTATCAAGCTCGGGCCTAGTTGTTACAAAACCTAAATGCAAGGTTTGGTTTCGGGTATGCCGGCGCCTTGCATTTGCTTTTGTTTCGGCTTGCTCGGGTGCATTTGTGCCGCTCGCCAAGACCACACTGTGCGGTAAAACGTACGGTTCAAGTGTGCGGTTTTGAGCAACGTTGATAGGTCACACTTCGACAGTCATACCGCCTTGTTTCGGGTTTGCCGGCGGGGGTCCCTGACTGAGACAAAGATAGTTGAGACATTCGACAAGGTCGGATTCGTGCGGAGCACGACTTCGTGGGCCGCTGCAAACCAATAAAACGACAGAGGTTGAGGTTTGCACCCGTCCACGGGGACATCAACTCCACTATCGAAGTTATCAATGAAACTTCCAAAACATCCGTAGGGAGAATGGAGTTTATGAAAAGATAGTGGGAGTCAAACGGAATAAAAAGTCCTTGTTCGCGTTTGATAACCTATACAATCGACTTAATATGCCTTTTATTTTCTGCAGCATTTTCTCTCTTTGTGAAATTATGTCGACCGCTTTAAATGTACTGCTCAAGGAGAATAGGTTGACTGGGCCAAACTATTCTGACTGGCTTCGCAACTTGAGGATTTTCCTCGAGATTGAGAACCTAGTTTATATCCTTGACTCCGAAATGCCGCCAGCCCCAGGGGCGCGGGCATCCGAGCAGGCTCGTGCTTGCTTATGACAAGCGACTGCGTGACGAGAAGCTCGTAAAGGCTCATGTCCTCGGATCGATGAGTAACGCACTGCAGCGTAGCCATGAAAATATGGCTGATGCTCGGGTGATGGTTCAACATTTGAAAGAGCTTTACGGTGAGACGTCTAGGACAGCTCGCTATGCGACTTCGTCGCAGCTCTTCCGATCGAGGATGTCTGAGGGTGAGAATGTTGGCGAGCATGTTATGAACATGATCACCATGATCGAGAGGTTGGAGACTCTCAATTTTCGATTTGATCGGGAATTACAAAATGATCTCATCTTGCAGTCCCTGCCTCCGTCCTTCAATGCGTTCATTGTGAACTACCATCTGAACGGCATGACGCTATTGCTTCCTGATCTGATGAATCAGTTAGCAACGGCGCAAGGTCAGATGAAGAGGGCAAAGCAGACTGCACTTGTCACCACTTCTTCAAAGCCCCAGAAAGGCAAAAAGAAGAAGGGCAACAAGCTCAAGCCGACAGGGAAGGTTTCCAAGAAGAAACTATCTTCTGGGAAATCGAAACAAACCGGTGTAAAGCCGACGGATAGGTGTCTGCATTGCGGTGCGCTGGGCCACTGGAAGCGTGACTGTCCGAAGCTCAAGGGTGAGCAGGCTGCGTCAGGTATGGAACTTAATGTTTTAGAAACAGTTTGTTCTTCATCTGTATACTCTACTTCCTGGATATTGGTTTCGGGGGCTAGTACTCACATTTGTGTTTCCACGCAGGGTCTGGGACCAAGTAGAGCGCTTGGGGAGCGTGAGATCGAGGTCAGAGTGGGAAGCGGGGATAGTATCTCGGCAAGCCACGTCGGATCAAGATCTCTTGTATTATCTTCTGGGCATGTGTTGCGTTTGTACGATTGTCTTGTACTCCCGAGGGGATTTAAGAACATCGTCTCCATTCCTGTTTTGAGCAGGAGTGGTTATGTATTTAGTTTTAATAATAACACATGCCACATTATGTAAAGAAATAAAAATGTTGGCAGCGCAACACTAATAAATGGTTTGTACTATTTAAATACCCAGGACGATATATCTGTGAATACTGTCACAAATAAACGAAAGTCGGGAATAAATGCGAGATACTTGTGGCATCTTAGATTAGGTCATACTGGAGAACGCAAGATACACGAGTTGGAGAAAAACGGGATATTGAAACCGTTGGGATCAGATCCCTATCCGACTTGTGAGTCATGCCTCAAAGGTAAAATGACCCGATCACCCTTCACCGGGACTTTTAATAGAGCCACGGAAATTCTCGGTTTAATTCACACGGATGTTTGCGGGCCTTTCAATGTGAAAGCTCGAGGTGACTTCCACTATTTTATTACCTTTACGGATGATCACAGTCGTTACGGACTAGCGTATCTGATGAGGTATAAAGCTGATGCTCTTGAAAGGTTCAAGGAGTATAAGGCCTTGGTGGAAAACCAAACTTCGAAGCTCATTAAAGCCATTCGATCGGATCGAGGTGGCGAGTACATGAGTGTCGAGTTTGACCAGTTCTTAAAGGAGAATGGTATAATATCACAGATGACTCCGCCCAGTACGCCACAATTGAATGGCGTGGCTGAACGTAGAAACCGAACTTTATTAGATATGGTTCGTTCTATGTTAAGCTATACAGATTTACCAATGTCATTGTGGGGATACGCGCTTTTGACAGCGGCGTATACCATTAACCGGTGTCCCTCGAAGTCTATTAACGGCATTCCGTATGAGATATGGACTGGTCGTTTACCAAGCTTATCACATATTAGGATTTGGGGTTGCCCCGCCTATGTGAAAAAGCTGAAAACAGATAAATTGGAGTCTAGGTCAGTAAAAGGACGTTTCATAGGTTACCCCGAAGACTCTATGGGGTACCTATTCTATTTTCACGATGATCAAAGGATCGTTGTTGGCCTACATGCACATTTTCTCGAGGAAGAGTTCATTCGAGATTTTGGCATTGGCCGTGAGGTCACTCTCGAGGAGCAGTCGACCGAAACGCCCACACAAGATTCGGATGGTCCGAGCGAACCAGTCATGCGACGATCTGAAAGGGTGCCTCGCCAACCACAGCGGTATGGCATGTCACATGTCGAACAAGGTTATGTTGCGACTAGGGGACTTCTAAGAGAAGATCCCGCTACTTTCGATCAAGCTATATCCGATGTTGACTCAGCGAGATGGATTGAGGCTATGCGAGCTGAGATGGACTCAATGTACTCCAACAAAGTCTGGACTCTTGTAGACCTACCGAGTGGTTTTAGACCAATCGGTTGTAAATGGATTTACAAGAGGAAGATTGGATCTGACGGACAAGTTGAGACGTACAAGGCCAGGTTGGTTGCCAAGGGCTATAACCAAAAAGAGGGAGTTGACTATGAGGAGACTTTCTCACCTGTAGCCATGATCAAGTCTATCCGGATAATGCTCGCGATAGCTGCGCACTATGATTATGAGATTTGGCAGATGGACGTTAAAACGGCGTTCCTTAATGGATTCCTCAAGGAGGAGATCTATATGGAGCAGCCAAAAGGTTTTGAGTCGCATGCAGATGCTCACAAAGTGTGCAAACTGAATCGGTCTATTTACGGACTGAAACAGGCCTCTCGCAGCTGGAATCTACGTTTTGATGAAGCAGTTCGGAATTTTGGATTCATGAAAAACGTAGATGAGCCATGTGTCTACAGAAAGAGCAGTGGGAGTATGGTGTCGTTCCTTGTATTGTACGTGGATGATATCCTTTTGATAGGAAACGACATCGGGATGCTCTCATCGGTGAAAGCATGGCTTTCAACCGAATTCTCCATGAAAGACCTGGGAGAAGCGACGTATATACTAGGTATTCGCTTGTTCAGGGATCGAGCGAACCATACGATCGGCTTATCTCAGGCCCTTTACTTAGAGAAAATCCTAAAGAAATTTAGAATGGATGACTCTAAGAGAGGGTTCTTACCAATACGACATGGGATCCATTTGTCAAAGTCAATGTCACCTCAAAGTGAGGAAGACAGACGACGGATGAGTGGGATACCATATGCGTCTGCAGTGGGTAGTCTGATGTACGCGATGTTGTGTACACGACCGGACATTGCCTACGCTGTGAGCGTGGTTAGTCGGTTTCAGGCAAACCCAGGGGAAGAACATTGGACAGCTGTTAAGAATATCTTTAAATACCTTAGACGGACTAAAGACTTAACGCTGGTTTATGGAGGAGCGGGACTAGAAGTAGTTGGTTATACCGATTCGGACTTCCAGTCGGACGTGGATGACCGAAAATCTACTTCAGGTTTTGTATTCGTGCTCAACGGTGGGGCAGTGTCTTGGAGAAGCTCCAAGAAAAGCACAACTGCCGATTCCACGTGCGAGGCAGAATACATAGCAGCCTCAGAGGCAGCTAAAGAAGCTGTTTGGATGAAAAAGTTCTTGGAGGAACTTACTGTGGTACCAGTTGCTGACAGACCGCTTACACTTTGGTGCGATAATAGCGGTGCAGTCGCACAAGCAAAGGAACCACGATCTCATAGCAAGTCCAAACATATTGAGAGAAAATATCACGTATTACGTGAGTTCGTTGAAAACGGGATGGTCGCCGTGCAGAAAATCGCCACCGCAGAAAACGTGGCGGACCCGCTCACGAAGCCCTTGTCCCAAGCAGTTATGGAACAGCATCTGGACAAGATGGGGCTACGATACCATTGCGACTGGCATTAGGTGCATCGCATGGCATTCGAGTGCAAGTGGGAGGCTGTTAGGGAGTGTGCCCTCGGAATGCCATACGAGGACTAGGAATAGTATAGGGCGCACGATGATGTATAGGTTGTAAGACAGGTTTATTGTATATACCGTCAAATAAATTAATGAATATTTATTTTCATTATAATAAAGGCATTATTATTTATTTATCGAATTTAAAGTCTACTTGGCATCCGGTAGTGCGATAAATAAATAACACCCAAATGTTTGAGTTGGACGTCTGATTCTCGTGGGACGAGAGAGGAGACACCGGACGGTCCTTAATCTCAACATTAAATAAAAAGTCCGTAAGTCTAAGGATTCTAGGTGGGTGACTAGATATCCGAATATGACTTATCCATTGACGACCACATAGTATCGGTAGTGTCACCGATTACCTGAGAGGTTGTGGGTCGTGATGGAGATATTGGTGATCGGAGAGATTGTGTATTCGGACATTCGGCTCGTATTCGTCTCAATCACATGGCTAGGATGTTGTCAATGATTGAACGAATGACTATAGCAGCCTCAGACCGATAGGGTCATTGACGGATTTGCTTTCGCGATTTCGGTTTGTCGCTAGTTGGCTAGGCTCGCAAGTGTTCATAAATGAGACACGGGTCAGCGACGAAACGCAACCGACTTTACGGAGGTGATTGCCGGGCTTTGACTGCTATCGGGATTCAATGCCTATATTCGTATAGGTTAATGTCCTATGAGGTAATCGGAGAGCGACGATTATAAAGCCTTCGGCCGAAGCTTGGAAAACTTGCTTGTATTAGATACGGAGCGGAGTTTAAATAATCGGTTCGGTCTCGATTATAACATAGTGTTAGGTTAGTGAGTTTGACATTTGCATGGCTCTCACCTAACCGGGACGCAAGTGAAAGGCGTAAGAAGTATTTAAATGTATACACTATAGTCGGTTCGCCCGAATTTCGATTAGATCAAAATTCGTTCTCAACTGGGATCTGTCCGGTACCGTGGGATTGGCTAGGCGAATACCGGGGCTCGTGGATTCCTCCCATGCCAGTTGAGACGGACCTAGAGAGTCGCGCTTAAAAATGGTAATGAACTTGAATGAAAACGGCGGGCTTTTCTGTGGAACCTAACGAATGAGATTCGTTGAGGTAGTGGCAAAGTTGATACGAGGTGTCGACGACTTAGTTAAATTCCAGTGACTGTCACGGAAATAATTAGGACTTAAGATTGTCTTAAGTGCTTAATTAATTAACTAAGTGGGCTCAATTATAATTAAAATAATTAGATTGGATTTAATTATTTTATTATTTAAAATTGAGGGACTAAATTAAGAATTTAAAAAACCTCAAGGGCCAAATGAAATTGACATAAAATAAAAAAAAAAAAAATAGTAGAAATATCTACACATCCACGTTGGGATGTGTAGAAACTAATGACTCATTAGATGAGTCATTAACAAGTGTTTGACACTTGTCTCAATTAAAAAAAAAAAAAAAAAAAATGTTATAACCATGCATATATGCATAAAACGTGAGATGCAAGGTGAGAGAGGGGATTTTTATGATTCATTGAACAAATAAGAAATAAAAGAAGAAAAGAAATAGAATTTATAGAAATTCTTAAGCCACTTTGAAGCTACGGGTTCGTTTGACGAGTCCCGACGCCCGAACTGAGTTGCGTCTAGCCATCGGGAGTATTCTCAGAGGTTCATTCAAGGTAATACCGGCGTGACGATCTAGCCCGGAAGTCCCGGGATCCAGACGAGGTGTAGCCACGTTGATCCGAGGCGACGACAGAAGAAATCCCGTTCATCAAAGGTATACCTCGAACCTTAACGATTTGATTTACGAAAAATACCAAACGGTATCGGAATAATTCGAAAGACCCCTCGTTGGAAACGTCGGGAAGTGTAGAATTATTCTGGAAAGTTTGGTGTCGATCGGAAATCATTTCGGTCGTCAAATAGTTAAAAGACGACAGACTGCCGTTTTATTCAAATTAATGATTTCGAACCACAGACTTGATTTTGAGAAAAATATCAAACGATGTCGGAATAATTCGAAAGACCTATCGTTGCGAACGTTAGGAAGTGTAGAATAATTCTGGAAAGTTTGGTATTGATCAAAAATCATTTCAGTCTCCAAATAATCGAAAAAGTCTGATTGCCGCTTTATTCAATTTATTTGGATCTAAATTATTAATTTGAATAAATTGGAAATAAATTCGAATTTTGATAATTCGAATTAACCGCGATCTCCCGAGGCTTAGTGCAGCTTCTCAGACCCTCGGGAGAAGCCGAATGGCATAAGGTTGAATTTAGATATTAAAAATCGAAAATTCGCCACCCTATGCCGTTCGGTACAAACCATGCTTCCGCTATAGCCACGTTGCGCTGTTCGGGGGCCGGCGTCGATTAATCGGGCCCACCCCAACAGAATCGTGCCGCGGCGGCCATCAAGGAACTCCAAGCACGGACAGAGGGGGAGTCCGGGCTGAAGCTAGGGGCGCTTCGGACCGATCGTGGTGGTGAATTCACGTCGATCGAGTTTGCGAAGTATTGCGCGGGAGAAGGTATACATCGCCAACACACTGCACCATACAGCCCGCAGCAGAATGGCGTGGTCGAGCGACGGAATGGGACGGTAGTGGCGACAGCGAGGAGTATGCTCAAGGCGAAGGGGCTGCCGGGCTGGTTCTGGGGCGAGGCTGTGACCACCGCGGTATACATCCTCAACCGATGCCCGACGAAGAGCGTGGACGGCATGACGCCGTTCGAAGCATGGCATGGGAAGAAGCCGGCAGTGCATCACTTGAGGACGTTCGGCTGCATCGTCTACGTTCGGAACATGACGCCGCATCTGAAGAAGCTCGAGTCGTGGCTGTAAGATGATCTTCATCGGCTACGAGCGCGGCTCCAAAGCGTACCGCGCTTACGACCCTATCACGAAGCGTGTCCACGTGACGCACGACGTGGTGTTCGACGAAGGAGCACAATGGGAGTGGGACTCTGTGCAGGTCGATGGCAAGCCGAACGGCAACGACGACGTGTT
>JAPQWV010003620.1:0-39388 GCA_027422505.1 Craterostigma plantagineum
GGACTTTTTTCGTTGTTTCCGTTTCTTCCGTCTCTCGGCTAGGGTGCTATGACAGTGTTGCGCACCAGGAGGTCCAGCTGCGTAGCGGTTAGGATGATGGACGTTTTCGGGGGCTATTACACCAGGCGTGGGTGCGGGTGGTGGCGGTTGGTCCTACTGGATCACCTCCGCAACTTCCTAAAACTGCGAGTCCAGGTTTTTTGGTATGGTAGAATCTTCTTCCATCAGTCCCTCGTGCTCCCTGCTTAGTCCCTATAACACAGCACAAAAAACACTACAGCTTTTAAAGCCAGCTTCGTACCTTGCCTAAGAAATCTCTCACGCCTCTAACTCCGATTTCCCACAGACGGCGCCATTTGATGTGGGGCTCTCCAATCAACGAATTTTGTATGTGGGGTTTAACAATTTTGACTTAATGGTAGATAAAGTATTATGAAGTATCCGAAGGCATAAGGTGCTATTTAACAGGGGGACGTTGAGGGGACATAATGAAATAAACACGAGGATCTACGTGGTTCGAATCCTGTTAGGATTCTGGTCCACGGGGCGCTATGAACTTCCTTTCACTATTTCTTGTATTTTACACCTTCAGCTATTCCTTACTATCACTCTCTAAACATATGAGAAAACACCTAACAGACTCTCGAAATGGATTGTGGTATGAATTGTTATGCTAAAGAAATCCTGTCTACAAAATATGGCTAAGTCCCTCATTTATAGCAGTCCCCAACAGCCCACGTGGTGCTATACTTCAGTTTCCCCAGAAGGCACACGAGTGATGTACTAAGATCAGAGGAAGGACTGCTGATTGAAAGGCTCTGAAGGCGGCTTGCGGCTTTGGAGCAGAACTTCCTTCTATAGGGGGTTGACACGTGCCCCTGTAGCTTTCTTTTCTTCTGTTTCTGCTACATTTTCACCTAGATATCTCAGAAAATTACAATGGTTCGGATAATGCATTTGCCTCAGGGATTTTCGGAGGTCCCTTCGTTTTTACCTTTCAGGCTTGATTCGGGGCTTCTCTTTTGGTGGGCCTTAACGGGCTTCTTCTTTTTATTTCGGCCCATGTGGTTTAGGTCCGTATCAACCATAAACTTATACAAACCCTGGAACAATCTGCATTGGAATATTGATGCAATGTTTTGCATTTGTTCCATTCGATGTCCTCAACACTGATCTATTACAATTGCAGATGATTCATACCATGGTGAAGATAAATTTTCCACACGCTCGACGGATGCTTTGATGTAAGAGTAAGAGTCCTTTGTTCATCCATTACAATAATATACACGAAGACAAAAAATAATAATAAGTTAGCAAATATTTATATTGAATAAGAAGTTTGTGTTTGAGAAAGAGTCAATGGTGTGATGTCAAACTGTAAAACTACCTCATTGAAGTTATCCCTTCCTCGATCAATTGTTGCGTCGTGATTTCAGATGACTCTCTTATTGTGTTTCATCCATGCCTTTTGAAGATTGTTATCAACAAGTGTTCGTCAACCTAATTTGACATTCAAATGACCACACATCAGTTGCATACCTGACACATGAAGTGACGTATTAATATAATAGTCAATCATGTGTTGAATCAAAAAACAAAAAGAGAGATTTGTGTGTGTACCATGAATTAAGATGATCCGATTCATCACATAATGGATTTAACATCAAAGATGTGGTGATGTCGTCTTCAGTTGAACGCGTTTACAATAAATAATAAGCTCGCCTCTTACGAATTTTATTAACATATGTCATACTCAAATATCTACGAGAGCATACTGACATTTTTAGGTACCTTGATAAATGTGTCTCTTTAGATTGGAAAAAAACTGCAATTGTTCTGTGTGAAGACTTATTTCAACAATTGACCCTCATTCGTGCCTGGTCATCCCACAAATTCACATTGATAATATGAATATCACACCTGAAAGAATGAGATATTTTTTAAAGTAAAGGAGTGCTACTATGCATATATAATTTTTTGGCACCTTTCATTCATCAATATAACTTCCCTTCTTATTGCCAAGACTTTTGTCCGCTAGAGAAATTTGAAACAATGGTTTCACCTTCAGGACTAACCCTATAACATCTAGGAAAAAATATTTAACAATACGTTTAGCATGAGTAATTATTAGGGAAAAAAATATAGAGACAACGTACCAATGAATTGATTCCCATCGAAACTCTGACCAATATCATAGAAGCTAACCAACCTGAAATTTTTGGCGTTAAACGGAAATGCGACCTCAAGCTTGGTAACGGTGGTTGATCCATTTAGTATCAACTCAACATCAAGGGTAAACATTTGGATAGTTGCTGTTAATAGCCTTAACGACTGGATTTGATATAATATATCCCCTATGTGAAATCAACTTATTGTCAAGGTATCAATGCGTGTTTGAGAAAATAACTCCCTTGATTGGGGTCCCTACGATTATTGCGGCAAGAAATTCTATTAGTTCGATTGAAACAAGAGACAATCAAATGTAATCCAAAAATACAATGAAAATATATTACTTACCTCTTCTCAATCAATACGAGTTTCCTTATGATTTCTTTGCATGATTTGGAGGCGCACTCATGGCCAGATGTGGGCTTGTGCAAGCAGGCCTACAACACAGGGCCACAAATCTGGCTCAGTATAAACTAGGAACACAATTATAACATAAGGGCCCGAGAAATTATTAAAAGACCAGAAATTTTCTAATAAGGCAACACAAGGGCTAAAGGGCCCAGGGCCACCAAAAGAAAAACCGGGCCTAGGCGCACTCGTTCCTTGTCGAATTACCAACACCTTTACAGCGATACCATGTTGTTCTTGGCTAGGGATCTTAACGGGGTGAATGCGAGTTCAAGTTTCTCCATTTAGCAGCATGCTGAATGCCTTAAATTTGTGTCGGAATCTTATGGCATAAACGAGCTCGGATGTTGAAGCAACGAATGAAATGAAGTAACATAACAATAGATCAATTATTTCTGTACTGGAATCTCAAAACACAGACGCTGAAATGAAGAAACATGTGCTCAGTTTTATAATATTGTTAAAGGACTCCTCGACCTTCCACATACCTGATTATAAAGCACACAAAACGCACATAGTTAATTATAGGTTGAACAGGTCATAGAATTGAATCCCCTCTCACAAATACTTTGAGAAGTTTCCTTGGGCCTAAGGCCCATGACTATCGTTGTCGGATGGGTTTCGGACGTATCCATTTGGCCCTGGGGATTAGTCCCACCTCTGAAGTATGTGGCGATTAGCCCATAACCAGGCTGTGTGGGGATACTAGGGACAGTAAAAAAGAAAGAAATTATAGGTTGAACGCTTCTTCCCCGTTGCCATCTGTATTTGTTGATTTGTTCTTTAAGCTGACTTGTTTATCACTTTGACTGAAAAACCGCAATCGGCCGAAATTTCGGTTCGGTCCTCGTCCGGTCTTCCTTAAATTTAAAAAAAAAAAGAAAAATACCAAATTGGATAAGTTAGACGAAAAGAATAAAATGTACTCCCTCCGTCCCAGTAACTTTATCACATAATTTGTCGGGCACGCAAATTAAGGTGGCATTATTATAATAATATAGTACAGTTGGATTAGATATAAACAACTTGCTTATACTTATAATCTTTTCCTAATATTCCCACGTTTACTTTTTTCCTCCAATTAAATTTAAAATGGTGTAATTTTTTACCCAAAAAGGAAATGTTATAAAATTAGTGGGACGTCCGGAATGGAAAAATGTGTTAAAATTAGCGGGACGAAGGGAGTATCACTAGTACAAACAGAGCAATAGGCGACGGTTGTTATGGCACATAGGCGACGGTTTCGAGGCGTCGCCAAGAGCCCCGACGCCAATGCTAAGATGTATAGGCGACGGTTTCTAAGTAAACCGTCGCCTATTCGTACGAAGAAACCCTATTTTCCAACATATAGGCGTCGGTTTGTTTCCCAAACCGACGCCTATACGTCAGTATAGGCGATGTCTCTTTGTAAAACCGTCGCCTATAGTTCGTTATAGGCGACTGTTTTTCTGAACCGTCACTAGTTTTCATTTTTTTATAGTTCTGTTGTTTTGGCTATCTCCTGACAAACCATATTCAGAACATTTCAATGCAGCATTAAAAACCCAACACTTTCAACCCGTAATCAAACACAATAGTCAACTAAATCGAACTTCATAACATGTATTCTTTCGTACTCTAAGTTTAACGGGCACAGTAGTTTCTTTGCCTCGTAAGTCGATTTTGGGAGTTCATTGCCATCGGGTAGCATATCGGCGAACATTTCTAACAATGTTGAGAAACATTTGTCTGAAACCCCAAATTTTGCCTTAACGTTCAACAATTTGAACACTGCGGACAAGTTAGTGTATTTCGAGCAGCCAGTGTATAATGGGAGGCGTCTCCAAAATCCTGTTGTACATCACGCAACATGTCCTCAATACGATCAATGTCGTCGGAGGAACTAGCAACCACATCTTCATTTGCATTAGGTGACAACAATGTAGTACTAGTTCCTTCCCCACACAACTACTTTCAGGCAAATGACCTCACCATGCCATATCCAATTATTATACCCAGATTTAAAACCGGAGACTATAAGATGTTCCCTAACAGTCTCGCTTTTTCACCACCTTAGATTATTACAATTACGACACGGACGAAAAATCTTCGTCTGCCTCTTTTTTCTCATATTTTGTTCCGCACATCTCATAAATTCCTCAACACCATTCAAGTATTCAAGTTGTTCGATTATGTAAATCTAACCACGATCCATTCCAATCACCTAAAGTATAACATATTAAATTTATAGACATTAACATAAGCAACCAAAATTCACAAGTAATTAGCAGATGGGCTTTAAGGGTCCTTATCACTCCAACCTAACCCATCTTAAACATCTACTGTCACTAGTAAATGTATATTTAAGAATGAAATTGACGAAAAATTCAGCAGCATTCCCCATAGTTCTCCAAATAGACCAAAAATATGAAAGGATAAATCCACTTCATATGTCTACTCAGAGAACATTTAAAGGAAATGAAACCAAGCTTTCCATCATATCAAAGCTTAAACACACATTCACACAACCTAAGCGATAGTAAAAGTTTAAGAACGGTCCGAAAACGGGGACCATTCAAGATTTACTCCTAATGAGCAAACCTTGAACGGGTATCTAAGCTTAGGAAAAGCATTAAACACATGCATCTCAACTAAGTAACAGATATTAACATAGAAAAAAGGTAATTAATTAGATTATGGGGTTCAAAGATTACCGTAACCGTCCCAAATCAAACCAAAACGAACGAGCTATGCTGCCCAAGCACGAAAACCCCAATCCTCAGCAAGATATCACGCTGAAAGAACCTCCTAATTCAGCAACTTAGCCTCTAAATTGCCAAAAATCGCCCAAGCATGGCCAAAACCCTAATTTCGAAACAAAATTGGGCAAAATCAACACCAAATTTGCAAATGTAACCTAATAACAGCTAAATCGAAATGTATAATATGTAATCCAGCAAATACAAACGAAAAGTGGACGAAAATTACGAGAAACCAAAAAACCATATGAAATCACCTTCGAATCGCCCAATTCGCTCGTCGCCGACTCGCCGCTCTCCCGCCGCCGCTTTGCCGGTGTCGTGTCGCCTAGATACGCTGTTAGTCACGGTCGGTTTGCCTCGTCGTTCGAATTCGTCGTCGATTTCTTTGAGGATTTTATGTCGTTTAGATGCTCTGCTCGCGGGAATCAAGTTTTTTATAAGACCATAGGCGACGGTTTACAAGACGTAACCGTCGCCAATAGTTTTCGAAAAGCATCGGCGACGGTTTCAACACAAGCCGACGCCTATAGTTGTAAATTTTAAAAATTATTTAATTTGGAAGTAGTAATGGCGACAGTTTGGGTGGACAAACTCCCAAACTGTCGCCTGTAGTTTTCAAGAGTTATAGGCGATGGTTTGGTCACAGAAACCGTCGCCTATAGTTTATAAGTGATAAATAAAATAAAGAAAATGCCAACGCGTGCCTTATAGGCGACGTTTTCGCTGAAACCGTCGCCTATAATCGCGTCGCCTATTGCACTGTTTGTACTGGTGTATGAAGTAGTGTCTTGGTCTAGTGGTGAAAGATCGAATTGCCCCTTTAGTGGGCTGGCTTTGAATACAAGCAAAACATATAATTTCATTTTATAATTAACTTGACACCCTTTATTGTTTTATAATTAACTTATTACCCAACATTTTATTTGTAATTAATTTTGACCCCAAATTGATATATTGAATAAATTAAATCCCATGGTAAAATTAATTTTTAAAACACCAACACAGTTTACTTAAATTTTACCATTTAATTTAATAGATTATAATTTGGAAAAAATTCATAAAAAGCAAGTGTATTTCAATATTATTTATTTGATTCATTTTAAAATATATATTTATTATATTTAGGATATCGGTTTTACTCCGATTAGATTACGGTTTTATACCGGTTAAACCATTAAATCTTAAACTACTAAAATTTCTGGTCCGTTTCGAAAACCCGGTTAAGAACCTTAGGTGGGTGTTTGTTTTCGGTGATCCAAAATCACGGTAATATACACATCACCGTGATGTGAGTATCACACTGATGTGGATCAATGTGATATGTCATCACTGTGTTTGTTTTGGGTGATAGTTCATTTTGCATATCATGGTGATATTATAATATTGTGCTTGTTTAATCACAGTGATGTGCGGGTGATGTTGTGTAATGTCATATTTAACCCTCTTTAAATATCAATTTTATCTTTTAAGTTTCTACTATACACTTTATAAAAAAAACTGCATGTCCTATGTAGCAAAAATAATTCTTTAACCTTTTTCCATATATGCTTGTAAAAAACATTCAATAAAAGGTTCACAATCGTTAAAATGCAAGTCTTCATATAAATATAAGAAAGTTATGTTCGCAAAAAAAATCACAAACTCTAACACATAATAAGTCTAAAAAAGTACTACGCAAAAGTAAGATTCACAATGTTAGCAATAAATATTATCAAGTAATCAAACGAGGGCATGTAACCATATGATGGGTCATTATGAAGCTCCTTCATCACTAACATATTCCTCACCTCCTCCGGCATGATAAAAACATCTCAACTTTGGTGTTGTCAATTCAAGAAGATTGATGTAGTAGTGATCTATCATCTAAACAAGTATGTCCCATAAATGTCTAAACACATACACGTCTAATAAGAGTAAGCAACATTGAGCTTTAAAAAAATTTGAGGAATCGATTATAAGCTAACAAGAACAAAAAAAATTAATACTAGGTAAGGAAGACAATAAGCAGTTGATTATGAAAATGAACAAAAAGGCAAATAAAAATTGAATTAGTACTAAACGCTTACTCACATTTGTTGACAATTAAAAATTGAACAGCACTCAACGGGGGGTTTTTAATTAAACAATTGAAAAAAAACAATCATTAATAAATAAACATCAAACTAAAACTATTAATAAAAACAACAATTTTCGTACTCTGGGAGTACGAGTTACTAAATACGAGTTACTACTCCACGCTGGCCTGACCCTGATAAAATCCACCAAATCATAAAATCATCATTATCTCATGTAACATACATAATAAAAATCCATAAACGCATCTAATTTATTGTTTGTTTCGCGACGATTAAATGACATGCATATCTTATGTTTTTCGAATATCACAATATATTTTTTATTTTCCATAATAATTTGTTGGACTGTAATTCATCATCTTCATTTTGTTTGGCAAAGCTGAACTGTAACAGACACGTACACCAAGAAAGGGACCCGCAAAAACTACATATTATGGAAGAAACTTTAAAGAGAGGCTCGTACCAAAACAGAGCAAAACTAGATGAAATAATACACCAATATCTCTACATAAAATAAAAAAATAAAAAATATATTTGCGATTCGAAAAATATAAGATATGCATGTCATTTTAATCGTCGCGAAACAAACAATAAAGTAGATGCATTTATGGATTTTTATTATGTATGTTACATGAGATAACGATGATTTTATGATTTGATGGATTTTATTATTAATAATATAAAATAAATTAAAATTTAAAAGAAAAAAAGAAAGAGTAACTCGTATTCCTGGAATACGAGTTACTTGAAAAGCCATGTCAGGGTCAGCAGGCCAGCGTGGACTAGTAACTCGTATTCCTGGAATACGAGTTAGTAATAGTTTTCATCTGATGTTTATTTTATTAATGATTGTTTTCTTTTAATTATTAAACTAAAAACACCGCACTCAACGCTTACCCACAATTCAACTTCGATTGGATTTATGAAAGGAGAATGAAAAAGATTGCATGAGTGTAATTCAGATTCTGATTAGAAAGATGATAAAATAAGATGGAGCATATTTTATTTTTTAAAGATACGCATAAGCATATACGATGGGATTTTATTTGGGTTATCGAAGAATTATTGTTCGATATTATTGTTTTGACTTAGAGGTAATGAAAGGAATAAATTAATTAAAGGGATAATTTTGTCCGAAAAAATTAGAAATATTTCCCCATCACGGTGAAAGGATCACTGAGGTTTTTTCGGGTGATCCGTAATGCGAAATATCACCCCGTTTTCATCACTTAGGTGATCTTTGATTACGGTGATGACTCATCACCTGGATCAAACAAACGCAGTAATTGAGAGCAATAGCGAGGATTACGGTGATATTTTGGAGGTTCATCTCAAAACATACACCCCTTAGGTGGGATGCCACGACGAGTTGCTTTATATGTCAGTGGACCACTCAGTATGTAACTCGTGTGGGTAATGTACTCATTCTTGCACCACATAAAATTGTCAGACCACTATTACGAATTACTTAATTCCTCTTTAAACTCACTCAAGTACAAACGTTCTATTCATCTATTATTAATTCTTTAAAAGATTCTTTAAACTCATTCAATCAAAAAACGTTCTCATCTATTATTTATTTCTTTAAAAAACATTTAAAAAACTAAAGACAAGACATAAAACCACTGTTCAAAATATTTAAAGGTGACCATTCCTCTTAACTCTATTTAAGTTAAAAATTTTAATATTAACGTTACTAACAAATAGAATGAATATTAGTTTTATATACTATGTTTTAATCGTGTTTGAAAATTAATTAAATAATGCAAATTTAAGCGCCATATATCTGCTATGTCTGCAATAAAAATTCAAATATCCGGTTTAATAATAATCATTGACACCTCAAGGACAGTTAGTCAAATGATATGCCGTCCTAAACATGATAATATTAACGTTATAAATACTGAAGTTTTAATCGTATTTGAAAAAATATTAATAATGCAATTTTAAGCGCAAATAATACATTGCTACGTGTGCAAACTTATGTATGCAAATCAAATTCGAATGGCTGGTAATCAATTGGTACCTACCATTGTTTTAAAAAGCGTTATGTAGCGCGTTTTAGCGTATTTTAAATGGAAAACGCGACAAGGCGTGATAAAAAAAGCGTACGGACTTTACACTGCGTTAATCCGACCAGAAATGTCATCTTGATGTGCAATGTCCTTTCTGATTTACTAACATTTCTTTTTTTTTTTTTTTCAATTTCTTTCTGATTTTTTAATTACTTCCACAAATACTTAAAAAGATTATTATGTAATTTATGTGATAAAAATAACTAAATTTATCTAAGTTATTCTTTGGTTAACAACGATCAAAATGACATGCATATCTTATATTTTCGATATCCATAGAATTATTTTCTAAATACTACATTTTTAAGTCTAGCTTACCTAAAATTTTATTAAATATCTTTTTCAAATATTTTTTAGTGCTTCTTTTTCATTATTTTTTATTGCTGGTCCAAGTAGACGAGAGCGAAGTAGATTTAAAAGTTTTATTAAACTGATGTACATGAAGTTGTGTTAATATATTTTTTATGTATATTTTATTCGTTGGATGTATACATATATTATTGAATCCAATTATATATAAAGCTTACTTAATAATGTGCTTAATTAGTAATTTGTTATAAATTATGTTTCTAACGTAATAAGTCGCTTGTCCGAAATACTCACGCAATACGTTACGCTATTTACGCCATGCGCTATCTGAACTAAAACGCGACGTGTTGCGCTACACGCGTTTTAAAACACTGGTACCTACATGTCAATTATTCAAGTATAGTATCCAAAATATTTACAATTTCAATATGGTAAGGGTAAACAAGTCATTTGACATATAATACTATTATCTTTATACTTTCAATATGGTAAGGGTAAATCTATACTATATTAAAAGGGTAAATAATAAATAAATGAATTGGTACCTACATGTCAATTATGCAAATTATAAGTATTCAAAATATTTATAATTTTGATATGGTAAGGGTAAACAAGTCATTCAACAATAGTACCATTCAAAATATTTATAATATCATATGGTAAGGGTAAACAATAAATAAGTATTGATGTGCAACTATTTCGACTTCAATATGGTAAGGCAAATAAGTCAATTAATACTCAAGTGCTAACTGCTAACCCTTAATTATATAGTATTCAAAATATTTATAATTTCAAGGGGCAACCTCAACTAAATCCCATTTCCCTTATTTTCTATCAACTAACTCCCCATTCCATATTATTTATTAGCAAACTCCCTAAATCAAACAATCTTACAGATAACTCCCTATGGACGATTTGCCACTCATTTATTAGTTTTTAAATCCTTTCTTCTCCAAACCATCACCCACGTAGCTTTTATTTCAGCCCCCATCTCCACCTGTAAAGCTCTCTCGCCGGCGACGAAAAGCCCCTGCACGCACCGAAAAAGCTTCGCTTGCCTAATCTACCGTAGGCTTCTCGGTCTAGGTGAGTTGAGATAGGTTTTTTTGTTGTTTTTTTCACTGTGGGTTACCCTTCGAGATTGTTGTCCTTGTTCGAACGAATTTGAGTTAGAAAACACTCCGGTGAGGTGTATTATGAACGTCTGTGGTAGTAGCATTGACACCTAAATTGGGTATCGAGTTGTGGTGTTGCGATTTGGTGTCGAGCTGTGCGTGTTGCGATTTGGGTGTCTGTAAAATGTTGAATTTTCCTCATGTTCTCTAGGTTAGCATACTGTGGGTGTCAAGCGAGGTTAGTATTTGGTTAAACTTCGGTTAATTTATTTGTTAAAGCAATCTATTATATGCAGTACAAAGTATGTCGAATTACAGTACTCACATTTTTTCTATGAAGTATTTATCGACACGTGGTGTGCTAATATTATTTGCAAGTGCGACAAGTGATAAATAAAACGAAGACATAAATACTATCGCCAACGTGCGATAGCAGTGGACCTATAGTTTGTAGTGCAGTAAAGTGAGTAAACGAGTATCGAACACAAGGAATGGACTGATTACTAGTAATAACCCATCGACTCGATATCCAGCCTAAATAAAGTACGCAAGTTGTTTATATTACGAACTAACCTAACAGACCAATCCTAAAGCGACGAGAGATTCAAAGAACACGGCTAAAACTGGTAACAGAGCTTTCAGATAATAAAGATGTGCTCGGAGTCCGAATCCCGCTAGGTACTACTGGCTAAGACAATAAAATTGCTCCTACGTGATTAAGACTAAATCGCAGTAATTTCCTACCCACTCACGAATTTGTTGTCGTCCTAAATGCTCACGGGGATCTAAGATTCAATAATTACTATCGAACGAGGATCAATTATTTGCTTTCGCCCTATACCCGAATCCTATCATCTTTGAATGGTCTAATCGTTGTTTAGCTGTTTGCCTAAATGATTTCCCACACATTCACTTTAACACATAGACATGTTACAGCGAAGAAACACTTTCATAGATAGATGAATAGTCAAACACATGAGTCACGATAATATATGTCTTAACTACGAAATAACCTTGCGTTCATCTACTCCCAAACACAGAGGAAATTAGCTACTCATAATTGACGAGAAAACAACGAAGGAAATATAAAATAAGGGTGAAGAACTCATGATCTTGATGTACTGATGGATCTGGGATGGTAGTGTGGATGAATCTTCGTTCCTCGTTCAATTCGACGTGATTTCGTCTTTGATCCGTCTCTTGCACTTCTCGAGTGGAATTCTCCATTCTTGGAGTCTCTTTTTCGTCTCCGATGTGTTAGGGTTATGATATGATAGGTGTTCCCACTTTCTGAGTCGAATTTGGGCCTTTATACTGATTTTCGCTAGTGTCACGGCCTGGGACATGGGCCTTCACGACCGTGACTATCATCGCCTGGCTTCGCGCGCTCTCTGCCATGTGTCACGGCCAAGTGCACTAGGCTTCACGATCGTGAACCCCATTGCTTCGACCCTCTGCCCTTGTTCACGGCCTGGTGCAATCCCATTCATGGCCGTGACATTGACTTGAGGATCTGACGTCGCTCTCTGCCTTGATGGCCTGTGACATGATGTGTCACGGCCGTGACCCTTGTCTTCATCGCCTCCCTTGCCTTCTGTCGCTTGTCTCGACCTGGTGCAGTTTATTCACGGCCGTGACTCTCTACAGTGGTTTCGTAACATGTCCGTTTTGCCTCGTTTTCGCTCCGATGTAGCTCCTTTTTCGCCCGATAGCCGTCCTAGAGTCCTGAAATATCAAAACAGCGTAAATAGAGCAAATAAATTCATAAAATGATTACGAAACTCTATTATGACCCAAATAAATACTGCGAATACGTTTATCAAGTACATTTTGAAGCTTTCTAACAATATCATATGGTAATTGTTTGTCGATTTACAGGTCCTATTATACGAAGCTAGTTGTCTACAAATGTCTTTGGTGGATGAAACGATAGGTTATGGCACATTCTTTTCTCCGTATGTTGCCAATATCGCACATTCTTACGTCGATATGTTTTTTATCACGATGTTGGTGGTTAAATGATATTAATATTGTTGATATGTTTGATAGTAATATTGTTGGTGGATGATGGTATTAATATTGTCGGTATATTGTATCAATACTATTGTTGGATGAATAAACACCTGGTACAGAAGATACTACAAGTAACCTACGTATGATACTACACAAGCTAACGATATGGTACCACAAACATCTATCTATTGGTACTACAAACATATGTATATTGTACTATAAATTTGGGTATGAATCTTTCGACGCCGTCCGAATTTTTTTGGTCCGTGACTGTTACCATAGTTATAAATACTTCACTGATGATTTGGTATCAATATCGGTGGGTTAATATTTAGAATTAGGAATTATTACGTTGAAAATCCAACTTTCTTTTCTACTTATTATGATACTAGTAAGACATCTACTACATAGTAAAGATTTCTGATCGATTGAAAGTTAGTGTTTTAACTATTTTTCCGTGTGTATTATTCTATTATGTGTCGTATTTTGGAAGCTCACATGCGCGTTTTCGATAATTAAAAATGTGGTACGTAAAAATATACTACAAGTAACCTACTCTGGTACTACCCTAGCTTATTATATGGTACGACATATATCTACATACTGATACTACAAACATATGTATATTGGTACTTCAAGTTAGGGTAGGAGTTTCGATAGTTAAACACATGGGACGTGACGATACTACAAGTAACCTACATATGGTACTACACTAGCTAACGATATGGTACCACTGATATCTATTTTTTGAACTACAAACATATGTATATTGGTATTACAAATTTGGGTACGAATTTTTCTACGTCATCTGAATTATTTTTGGTCCATGACTACGTTACCATAGTTATAAATACTTTACTGATGATTTGGTGTCAATATTGACGGGTTAGTATTTAGAATGAGGAATTATTACGTTGAAAACCCAACTTTCTTTTCTACTTATTATCATACTATTAAGAACATCTTACTACATAGTCAAGATTTTTGATCGATTGAAAGTTTGTGTCTATATTTTATGTTACCGTGTGTTTTATTTATCTGCCGTATTTTGGAAGTTGACATGCCTTATTTGCACGATAGTCTACGCGTTTTCGATAATTAAATACGTGGTACGGAAAAAGATAGTACAAGTAACCCACTCATGCTACTACACTAGCTTATTATAGGTACGACAATTATCTACATATTGATACTACAAACATATGTATATTGGTATACAAGTTAGGGTAGGAGTTTCAATAGTTAACACATGGTACGTGAAGATACTACAAGTAACCTACGTATGGTACTACACTAGCTAACGATATGGTACCGCGGACATCTATCGTTTGGTACTACAAATATATGTATATTGGTACTACAAATTTGGGTACGAATATTTCGACGCCGTCCGAATTATTTTTGTCCTTGACTATGTACCATAGTTATAAGTACTTTACTGATGATTTGATGTCAATATTTAGTATTTAGAATTAGGGATTTATTACGTTGAAAACCCAACTTTCTTTTCTACTTATTATGATAGTACTAAGAACATCTTACTACATAGTCAAGATATTTGATCTATTGAAAGTTAGTGTCTATATTTTACGTTACCGTGTGTCTGATCTATTATGTGCCGTATTTTGTAAGTTGACATGCTTTATTTGCACGATAATCTACGCGTTTTCGATAATTAAAAATGTGGTACATAAAAGATACTACAAGCAACTTACTCATGGTACTACACTAGCTTATAGTATGGTAACACAAACTATATATATTGGTACTCGAAATATATTTATATTGAAACTACATTTCAAGTATTATCAAAATAATTGGAGCATAAATAAGTCTCAAGCAGAACCTCAACCTCAGAAACATAAAAAATGCCTAAGAATAGGTTCACAGAACCTCAACCTCTGAACAACATATCAGTCTCAACAAGTCTAAAATCTTATGAGAACATAAACCAATGAGATCTCTAAGTATTGTGGAAGCCATAGAGCAACGATATGCTTCGACTTCAACATCGTCAAGATACCTTCCACGAGCTGTAGGCCCGACAATGTATTTATCCATGGACATTGCAACATGTACGCCGCAATCCACGGCCTCCGGATTCTTCTCCCTACGTAAATAAATAATGAATTTTCAGTATCATTAATTATGTAATGCAGTACCAAAAAACATGAACAAACAGTACCAATTCAATTAATATACGCTATCAAGAAAAAACAACCGAGTCTCGTACCAAGACAGGCACAAATGCAAAACCTTTATGAGATTTCATCTAAAGCGTAATAGAAGCTAAAATCCCTAATGAAAGATATCAAAACCCCGAATCAGACAACGAAAAATAAAACTCTAATTTTAGCCCCTAAACACCAAATTCAAGCACTAATCAAAGAAATTAACATTGACCGACATGGAATCCTTGACGAAATGCACCTATAGAAACCCTAAGCTCTACATTAACCCGAAATGCAAAAAAAAAAATCAAAAAATAAAAAAAATGCACACTTACAGTCGAAACTTGCTCTCTCTGTCTCGTCTCCTTCTCTGTCTCGACTCGTTCTTTGTCTCGTCTCGTTCTCCGCCTCGTTTATCGTTCTCTGCCTCGTCTTATCGTTCTCTGCCTCGTTCTATCCTTCTCTGTCTTCTTCGATCGTCTGCAGTGTATTCTGGAAGTGAAGAGAAGGGTGTGGGTATTCAATGATTTTTGGTAATATTGTTCTTATAAGGCTAACCATGTCCATTATGTAGATATTAGGTAGCTATGTGATATAAAAGTTTGAAATAGGGAGTTTGATGATAAATGAATTGGAAAGGGGAGTTAGTTGATGGATAGTTTGGGTAGGGGGATTTATGTGTAGATTTGCCTAGTTTCAATATGGTAAAGGCAAATAAGTCAGTTAACAAATAGGACGAAACACATTCATGATTCCCACTTGTTAATACTCAAGTGCTAACCTTTAATTTATTTAGTATTCAAAATATTTATAATTTCAATATGGTAAGGTAGTTAAGAGCATCTCCAACTGGTACTTTATTTTGTATCAAACACAAAATAGAGTATGATTTTACTCCAATGTGACTCTAGTTTTAACACTAATATTGTGTTGAAAAGCAGAGAAACTCTAGATGTAAAGTACGCATAATTGTCAACAAAAAAAATAGAGTTGTAATTTCCATTTATTTGTATTTTATTTAATAAAACCTATTTTAATTATATATTTGATATTCTTATAATAAAAAAGTAATAAGAACATTAAATTAAATAATATGCTAATTTATAATTTATTTAGTTATGTAAATATTAATAATTATAATATATTGACTTTTTAATAATTATAACATAAAGTTAATAAGTCAATTATGATTAGTAATAAATAGGAATTTGATTTTCAGAGTACAAAAATAGAGTTAATGGGTTTGAGTAAAAATTACTGTAGAAATAGAGTTTATAGATTCTAGTAAAACCAATGTAGGAATTGTATTTTATGTAAAATTAACTGCATTTTTATGCCGGGGTTGGAGATTAGGTGGAAACACACTTGCCAAATTCCCACTTTTAATATAGTATATAGATAGCTAAACTTTCAAGTCGTCGTGTGGCACGAGCAACTAGTTGTTCAGTAGTTAACACTACCCAATTATTGAAAGGGTGGGTACAACTTACAAAGTACTGAACCATTGTCCACTATTGTCTTCATAACATTGATGACAAAAAACTAAAAAAAAATTATTACCTTCGTTCCATCAATCTCAAGAAAATCTGAAATGGAATTCGAAATCAAGTCCCTCGCAACACTTTCCGCAATCATCTTCTTCACCATACTATTCATCATTCACAGGCTTACACTAACCAAACCATCGAGCCCTAATCCGAAACAAAGCTCCCTCCCTCGCCGCCAAGCTTTCCATCATCGGAAACATGCTAAGTCTCATGGGCTCATTACCGTTGGATAAGCTCAATTCAAAGATAAAATAATAAAATAGCAATCAACAAAAATAGCCGCATGAAATCTTGAGAATTCTATAGAGCGTATCTAAGGAAATCTCTTCAGAAGAAAACGAAAAAAATTAGTTGCAAAAGTAAAAAATATAGCCGATAAAATTGATATGCAGGATTTGCATTGATTGTGTAGTATTAAGTCCATAGTTATCCTCTTTCTTAGCATGTGTAATATATATCTATATATATGTCTCTTGTACGTTGAAGATGGTAAGAAAAAAAAATGAAAAGAGTTGGCAAATTATACTCTTCAAAAATACTCCCCAATCGTCCACACACACACTTGAAAATAATAAAATTGATATCAGAGAGCTAACATAAACTCTCGTTCTTTCTCATATATACAACTTAAAAATAACAATTACCTCATCGTACGCTCCACGCTCTATCCTTAAAGTACGGAGCCATCATCTTCCTCAAGATAGGAGAACTCCCATTCGTAGTTATTCCTCACCAGAACAGCAAAGCATGTAATGAAAACTCACTACATAAATTTCTCGTCAAGGCCGACATATTCACTTGGGGACATCCTAAGCTATAACTACTCCAACGTGGGTTCAGCACCGTGCGGAGAATGCTGGCGAAAACTTCAAAAATTGTACACGATGGAGCTCTTGAGCGTTAAGAGAGTTCAATCTTTCAGTCATATAAGGGAAGAAGTGTACTCAGATCTCATTAAGATGGATAGCCTCGAAAGAAGGTTCTGTTGTCAACCTAACTTAGAAGCTATTCGCCGCCACTTTTGAGGTCGTTGTTTCTAGGGCTGCTCTTGGAGAAAGAGACAGTGGTAATAAGGATGAGCTGCTGAGTTTGGTCAACCAATCTTTCGTTCTTGGGACGACTGGCTTCGGTCTGAACGGTATGTCCCTTCGAACAAATGGCTTCAGTTCGCCAACGTAAAGAGGCATAAGATCGAGAATCTACACAGAGAGATCGATCGAATTCTCGAGGATATTATTGCGAAACGCAGAGCTGTGGATGAAAAGGATGAAGAAGTTTTGGTAGATCTTGTCAAGTTCAAGACGAAGACGACGATGGAGTTGAACTGCGTTTGACAACGACAACATCAAAGCTGCATACTACGAGTAAGAATAATCAGTTTGACTTTTACTTGATCAATTCAAATGAGAATCTATCAGTCATCTGTTGATGCTACGCAGGAAATCATTGGTGGGGGAACCGATACGTCATCTTCGAACCTCACCTGGGCTTTGGCAGAATCCCTAAGAAATCCAAGAATACTAAAGAAAGCGCAAGAAGAAGTGAAAGCTTATTCGATCACAAGGGTTATATCGACGAATCGAAACTCAACGAACTCAGCTATTTGAAGGCAATAGTCAAGGAAACCCTGAGAATGCAAGTTTCCCTATTAGCCCGAGAAAATGCGCCGAGCCATCCGAGGGTTATTACATACCAGCCAATGCCACGGTGATGGTAAACGCTTGGGCTATCGATAGGGACCCTAAACAATGGGGCGAAGATGGTGACGTCTTTAGGCCCGAGTGGTTTCTTGACAATCCCTTAGATTACAAAGGAAGTAATTTCGAGTACATCCCTTTTGGCAGTGGAAGGAGAATGTGTCCAGGAATATCTTTTGGGCTGTCCAATCTTGAACTTCCTTAGGCTACGTTGCTGCACCATTTCGGTTGGAATATGCCCAATAGGATGAAGCATGAAGACTTGGACGTAACCTAGAAGGTTAGCACAACAGTTGGTATGAAGAACGATTTGCTTCTTGTTCCAAAAGTTCGAATAGCTTTGCCCCTTTGCCGATGAAATGAAGTGAAATAAGGATCATGGAGAGGAAGGCTATGGACTATGATATGAATGTGTTTTATTTCTTGTTCGTTGGTATGTTTGGAAGCAAAATATATAAAATTAAAATGTGATGTTATGAAAAAAGCATGCAACTTAGTTTCGTACCACTCACTCTCCATACTTAGAAAATGGATCCTAGCATCAACTGCTAACCGAGGAATCACATAACATTCTTACACGACCTTTTTGGACAATGGTAAAATTTGTAACTATACCATTATTATTGTTAGGTGAGCTTGATTCTTTGACATTTCAACCTATATGGTTGTTTGAGCTACTTCACGTGGGAATTGGAAAAAGAAAAGCAGACAAAGAAAAGGCGGTTGTTAGGTGCCGATTAAAAAGAAAAGCGGACAAAGAAAATTCTCTTGTTCACATAACAGATCCAAGCAATGTCTGCCTATAAATAGGCAGTGTACGATGAAGGGAAAATTCACAACCACATCACATCTTCTGGATCATTTTCTGTAGTCTACTCCTAATATTGTTGTAGCTGTTTTGTACCACGTCAGTATACTTGTCTGTAATATCTCCACATAATAAAGAAGTTCTACCCTCCGGCCCGTGGACGTAGGTCATTCCGACGAACCACGTAAATCTCGTGTCACTGTTTTAATTTATTTTTCGTCTCTATTATTTTATCGTCATTTTTCGGGCAAATAATTATCGGGAATTTCCGCATATCCTAACAATTGGTATCAGAGCCAACCCGATTTATTTTTTACCCACCATGACGATAACAAAGATGTCAACTGAAAAGTTCGACAGATATGTCAACTTTGCAATGTGGAGTCTCAAGATGGAGGCCACACTCATTCAAGACGATTGCGAGGTGGCGCTTGAAGGCGCAAAGAAGAAACCAAACTTAATGAAGGACGATCAATTTAATGAATTGGACAAGAAAGCCAGATCGGCTATTATCTTAAATCTCTCTTACGAGGTTTTACAAGAAGTTGCCACGGAGACGACGGCCATGGGTATGTGGGATGCGTTAAAAGCTATCTACATGAAGAATACTAAGGAGAATCGGCTTTATTTAAAGCAGAAGCTATAAAGTATGAAAATGACGAAAGGTACTTCTATTCTCTCGCATCTTGATAAATTCGATTCTATCATTATTGATTTGGCGAACGTAGAAGTCAAAGTGACGGATGAAGACCGGGCCATAATATTGTTCTGTTCCCTTCCATCGTCTTTAAAGCATTTTCGTGACACTATAATATATGGAAAGATACGATATCATATGCTAGTGTCAAATCTGCATCACAATCGAAAGAGCAGATAGACAGGGATATTACGGGAGAAACAAGTGGTATCCAGGCAGAAGGCCTGTTTACACGGGGAAGACCAGAATGTAGAGACGCTGAAAGTAGCAGATCTAAGAAAGGTCAAATCCAGGTACAGAAATAGTCTGTAATTTTTGCAAGAAAAAGGGTCACATAAAAGCTGATTGTTATAAATTAAAAAATAAGGAGAAAAATAATCAGCAATTTAATAAACCCGCCGAAGCTAGTTTAGCTGCTGATGAGAGCGATGAAACTATTTTTGTAGCAACTGCAAATATTGTTAGGTCTGATAATGAGTGGATCTTAGATTCGGGTTGTTCTTACCACATAAGTCGGAGTCGGGACTGTTTTTCCACATATGAAAATTTTGATGGTGGATATGTCTTAATGGGAAATGATGCTCCATGTAAAGTTGTTGGTAAAGGCACAGTTCAGATCAAGATGTTCGACGGAATCATCCGAACGCTCACAGAAGTCAGACACGTTGCAGATATGAAGAGAAATCTTGTCTCTTTAGGCACACTTGAATCTCAAGGGTGCAGTTCTCAGGTGAAGGTGGAGTTTTAAAGATCGCCAGAGGTGCCCTTGTCGTGATGAAGGCTTGCAGGTCTGTAAATTTATATATTTTGCAGGGAACTACCGTTACAGGTTCCGCTGCAGTTTCGACATCCCCGGAGGTTGATACCACAAGATTATGGCATATGCTACTGGACACATGGGAGAAAAAGGACGATTTTAAGTAAGCGGGGCCTACTTTGCGGTCAAAGTACTGGTAAGATGGACTTTTGCGAACACTGTGCTTTTGGGAAGCAGAAACATCAGCTTCAATCGCCAGCAGTCCATAAGACGATACTTTGGACTATATTCATTATGATGTATGGGGTCCTTCTCGTGTTGCGTCCAAAGGTGGTGCAAGATGCATGTTGACTTTCATTGATGATTTTCAAGAAAAGTCTGGGTCTATTTTCTTAAACAGAAAAGTGATGTTTTCCTAACATTTGAACAATGGAAAGCTTTGATTGGAAAGCGGACAGGAAAACAGATCAAGCGGTTGCAGACAGATAATGGCTTAGACTTTTGCGGAAGCGAGTTCAACGAGTTTTGCAAAAAATGAAGGTTTGCTCGACAGCACACTGTTCGAATGACGCCTCAAAAAAATGGTGTTGCCGAGCGCATGAACCAGACGCTTTTAGAGAGAGCTCGATGTATAATCTCCAACGCTGGGTTGACAAATGAGTTTTGGGCTGAAGCTATCGCCGCAGCATGTTATGTTGTCAACCGTTCACCGTGTTCACCGATCAATCTCAAGACTCCTGAGGAAGTATGGTCAGGTACTCCTGCTGATTACTCCAACTTAAGAATATTTGGGTGCCCAGCTTATATGCACGGAAACGATGGAAAATTAGAGCCTAGAGCTAAAAAGTGTATTTTTCTCGGTTACGCTTCAGGGGTGAAAGGATATAGACTATATAATCCTGATCCCAAGTCACCCAAATTTATAATTAGTAGAGATGTTACATTTGACGAGTCTTCTATGTTACATCCTTCAAAAGAGTCTATTGATTCTTCTAATCAAGAAAGGAAGGATAGTGTACACAGCGAGGTGGAGCTCGAGATCAACAAAGATTTTTCCGATGACCCTGCTACGAGTTCAACAGATAAGGATGAGCCAGAACCTGATTCATATCCTGTTGAAGATGAAAGCACCGAGCATGAATATTCTATAGCCAGGATAGGGAGAGACGGGAGATTCGACTACCATAGCCCGATTAATGAAGAAATGAAGTCTCCACACAAGAATAGTACTTGGATTCTTGTGTCGCCGCCGAAGAAAAAGAAAATAGTCGGATGTAAGTGGGTCTTCAAGAAGAAAGAAGGTTTATCTGGTTCTGACGATGCAAGGTATAAGGCACGATTAGTCGCGAAAGGCTATAGTCAGGTCAAGGTGTTGATTTTAATGACGTATTCTCACCTGTCATTAGACATAGCTCTATTCGTGTATTGCTTGCATTCGTTGCCATGTATGATTTGGAGTTAGAACAGCTTGACGTCAAGACGGCGTTCCTACATGGCGATCTAGATGAACAGATTTATATGAAGCAGCCTGAAGGCTTCATAGTTGAAGGCAAGGAAGACCAAGTTTGTCTACTGAAGAAATCCTTATACGGATTAAAACAGTCTTCAAGAAAGTGGTATAAACGTTTTGATTCTTTCATGTTTGGTCATGGTTTCTCCAGAAGCAAGTATGATAGTTGTGTTTACTTCCGGAAGTTAAAACAGTTCGTTCATTTATCTATTGTTATATGTTGATGACATGCTCATTGCGGCTAAGAATCTTGCAGAAATTCACCAGTTGAAGGCCTTGTTGAACGATGAATTTGAGATGAAAGATTTGGGAGCAGCTAAGAAGATTCTTGGTATGGAGATTATACGTGATAGAGGAGCTGAAAAGTTACACATGACACAGGAACCTCATAAAGGTTTTGGAGAGATTTGGCATGAACGATGCCAAACCAGTCAGCACTCCTCTTGTAGCCATTTAGGCTAAGCGCTGCTCATTCACCATCATCAGATGGGGAAGAGGCGTATATGGAACGAGTTCCCTATTCGAGTGCAGTCGGCATCATTATGTATGCAATGGTATGTACACGTCCTGATATTTCACAGGCTGTTAATGTTGTTAGCAGGTATGTGGCTAACCTAGGGAAAGAGCACTAGCAAGCAGTGAAGTGGATTCTCAGATACTTGAAGGGTACTCTAAGCTTTTGTTTGGAGTTTGGCAGAAACAGTGATACTCTTGCTGCTTCGTCGATTCAGACTGCGCAGGTGATCTCCGACGATCTCTTACTGGTTATGTATTTTCTATTGGAGGCTGTGCAGTTAGCTATGTAGTGGCGTTATCTACAAATGAAGCAGAATATATGCGATTACTGATGCGATCATGGAAGCATTATGGTTGACAGGGTTATTCGGCGAATTAACTCAGAGTCAGGGAGTCATTACCAGATGTATCACGAAGGACTAAACATATGATGTCAAATATCATTTATTCGTGATATCATTGCAGATGAGAAAATGTTTATCAAGAAGATCAACACAACGGATAATCCTGCGGACATGTTTACGAAAGCTCTTCGACTTTCCAAGTTCAAACATGCTTGGACTTGATTGGTGTTCCAGAAATGGTAAAGTAGCCCGTCATGGGCTAAGGTCGAGGGAGATAAAGGCATTCTAAATTAAGGTGAGTGATTTTTGGAATCAAGCTCAAGGTGGAGATTATTAGGTGAGCTTGCTTATTTGACATTTCAACCTATATGGTTGTTTGAGCTACTTCACGTGGGAATTGGAAAAAGAAAAGCAGACAAAGAAAGGTGAGGAGCTGGCATTTTTCTCTCTTGTTCACATAATAAATCCAAGCAATCTCTGCCTATAAATAGGCAGCGATGAAGGGAAAATTCACAACCACATCAGACCTTCTCGTCTCTGATCATTTTCTATAGTCTACTCCTAATATTGTTGTAGCTGTTTTTGTACCACGTCAGTGTACGTGTCTGTAATATCTCCACATAATAAAGAAGTTACCCTCCGGCCCGTGGACGTAGGTCATTCCGACCGAACCACGTAAATCTCATGTCACTGTCCAAATTTATTTTTCGTCTCTTATTATTTTTTCCGTCATTTTTCGGGCAAATAATTATCAGGGATTTCCGCATATCCTAACAATTATTATCATTCTTGATCGGTCTGTTATGTTCTGGAGAGCTTGTCGGCTCTTGTCAATCTGTGTTGGGAGATGAAAACGTTAGTCTGTACCATTATAAGCCTAAATAAGTGCAATTAAGAAAAGCATTTAAGTCTGTATATAGGTTTACAGAATTTTGTAATAAGTCAACGTGGAATAGGATCTGCCACACCATGGTTGTAAATAACCATTGACCCAGATTTTTCGAGGCAGATATGAAGAGGTTGTATAAGATATAGTTGATCCTCGTGGAGCACGAGCAATAGTTTAATATTGAACTCAATTTGACTTGATTGGTATGGAATTTAGAATAAGGACCCAGTGTTATTCAGTGTATATGAACTGGTATCTTACGATGATTTTGTGTTATTTCAGAGCACAGAAGTGGTGTTGCATAACAATAAAGTGGTAATGCGAAACAATAAAGTGTTACTGTAGAACGATAAAGTGATACTGCACAACAATGAAGTGGTACTGCAAGTCCATAAAGTGTTACTACATGTCCATGAAGACTGAAAACACTTAAGTGTATCGGGTCCTTATCCCTAAAAATTTTGGACATGGTCTTTAAATCTAAATAAAACTTAACCGGGCTACCGAAAGCCTGATAAAATAACGTCCAATATTTTTGTTTTTTTTACAACCTTTTCACGGGCTATAAATACTGCCACCCATCGGACAGCAATTGTATCGTGTTTCTTCAACTCATTGATTAACAAAAAAACAATAATTTACGTCCTCCCATTTCTCATCAATCTCAAGAAAGCCTGATATGGATATCGAAATCAAGCCCCTCGCAACACTTTCCTCAGTCATCATCTTCACCGTACTATTCATCATTCTCAGGCTATTAACCAAATCATCGAACCCTAATTCGAAAACAAAGCTCCCTCCCTCGCCGCCTACGCTCCCCATCGTCGGAAACATGCTCAGCCTCATGGGCTCATTACCTCATCGTACTCTCCACGCTCTGTCCTTAAAGTACGGCCCCGTCGTCTTCCTCAAGCTAGGAGAACTCACCGTCGTAGTTATCTCCTCCGCCGACGCCGCAAAGCAGGTCATGAAAACCCACGACGTCAATTTCTCGTCAAGGCCGACGTATCTATCGGCGGACATCCTAAGTTATAACTACTCCAACGTGGGCTCGGCCCCTTACGGAGAATACTGGCGGCAGCTCAGAAAGTTGTACACGGTGGAGCTCTTGAGCGTTAAAAGAGTTCAGTCTTTCAGATCGATAAGGGAAGAAGTGTTCTCAGATCTTGTAAGATGGATAGCCTCAAAAGAAGGGTCTGTCGTCAATCTTACAGAGAAGCTCTTCGCCGCCACTTGCGAGGTTGTCTCTAGGGCGGCGCTCGGAGAAAAAGACAGCGAAAAAGATAAGTTGCTGAGCCTCCTCAGGGAAGCTTTCGTGTTGGGGACGGGCTTTGGTCTGAACGATATGTTCCCTTCGAACAAATGGCTTCAGTTCGCTAATGTAAAGAGGCGTAAGCTCGAGAATCTACACAAGGAGATCGATCGAATTCTTGAGGACATCATCGCCAAGCACAGAACTGTGGATGAGAATAACGAGCATGAAGTGTTGGTAGATCTTCTTGTCAAGTTTCAAGACGCCAACGATGCTGAGCTGAGGTTGACCAATGACAACATCAAAGCTGTACTCACGGTAATATATAATCACTTGACCATCGGTTACTATTTGAGATCTCAACTTTTATATAATACGTAATGTGTTCACTTGCGGCAGGAAATCATCGCCGGGGGAACTGATACGTCATCTTCGAACCTCACCTGGGCTTTGGCAGAAACCCTAAGAAATCTGAGAATACTAAGAAAGCGCAAGACGAAGTGAGAAGCGTATTCGATCCCAAAGGCTGTATCGACGAATCAAAATCAACGAACTCAGCTATTTAAAGGCAATCGTAAAGGAAACACTGAGAATGCACGTGTCCCTATTAGCCCCAAGAAATGCGCCGAGCCATGCGAAGTCGAAGGCTATTACATACCAGCTAACGCCACAGTGATGGTGAACGCTTGGGCTATCGATAGGGACCCTAAACATTGGGGCGAAGATGCTGATGTCTTTAGGCCCGAGAGGTTTCTTGACAATCGTTTAGATTACAAGGGAAGTAGCTTTGAGTACATCCCATTCGGCAGTGGAAGGAGAATGTGTCCAGGAATATCTTTGGGCTGTCCAATCTTGAACTTCCTTTGGCTATGTTGTTGTACCATTCGATTGGAATATGGCGAATGGGATGAAGCATGAAGACTTGGACATGACTGAGAAGTTTAGCACGACGGTTGGTATGAAGAATGATTTGCTCCTTGTTCCTAAAGCTCGAAGAGCTTTGCCGATGAAATGAAGTAAGAATGGATGTTAGAGGAGACATTGGACTATGATATGAACCTTTTTATCTATGTATTATTCATACGGCTATCGAAGTGTTTGTGTTTGCGTTGTTTTCCGAGGCCTTGGGAATAATTAAAACATGTGCATTCCATCGATCTTACAGAAAGTCGATGATAAGTTAGGATTCCAAGTAATTTTAATCCCCGTAAAAGCGTGTTATTAGTTATTATTTATTGAATTATCTTCATATATCCTATAATTACTTCTCGTTACTAATATGGCATATATGAGAACAAAAGATAGGAAAATACGGGAATACTTGGGGCTCTCACGAGTTTGTAGACCAATGAGATTATTTGAAGCCACCATAGTTGACATATCAATCACGTAGGAAGCTTTGAGAGTATTAGTATCATCAATCATTGCATAAGACAAAGGAGAGAAACTAACGAGATGGCTAAATCAAGCACATGGCTCAAGGCAGCTTATAGACAAACAATGCTATAGTGGAAATTTACCAAGCCACCCAGGGAGAATTATTGCAACAAAAGACTGCTAAGACGGCTATTTGGGACAGAATTTCTATTCTAAATATCATGAAAATCCGAAGTTGATAAGGCTGAGGATTCTTACAAGATACATGCCCCAGATAAAGCCAAGGATATTACTAGATAAATATTCATGGAAGAGAGCACGAGGATCAAGGATGGCAAATACACAAAAATACATCACAAAGGCTGCGCATATGATTGACCAACTTTGCATATTATCACTTATAAAAGCTGTGCTTCACGTACATGAAAGGGGGGAGGCTGTGCACGTGTAACGTTGGGAGCTGAGGCCATTAATATCACAAGCAGGCAGCTCATACAAAAGACACACACAGCTCAACCAAGCACTTTTGTTAGCTCTCACTCACGCACATCACCCGTCCAAACTTCACTAAGCAGCTCTCATCCACTCATATCATCGAACCCACGTTTTAGAGCGGAGCAGAGAGCACGAGGCCACCGTAGACTACTTTCGCGGCGACGAGAGTTCGAAGAAAAGGCGTATCTAGCTCACACGACGGGAGACACAGGGGCCCTGCGTAACGACTCGGTTATCGTAAGGGACGATTTTTGTATTTTTATTTAGTACACTTTCCAACGATGCTTTCCTGTGACTCGTCGTTGTTTAGTACTTTAATATGCTAGCGTAAAATATTACGTGATTTAGGCCATGTGAGGCCGGATTATGAATTTGTCTTAATATATTCGTATCGTATTTAATCGTATGAGTCGAGTATGTGTTTTATGTTTGAGTTTAATGCTTGCATATGTCTGATCAACATATGCACGACATTTGATTGGTTTAGGAGACGGACAAAGTGACTAGACCGATTAGAACAATAAATATAAAGCACCACGACGTAAAACCGACCAGAAATGGAATTCGATTTCGTTCGTGTGGTTTCCGAGGTCTTAGGCGTCGAAAGCGTTTAACCTCGGGAATTTCATAAATATTAAATGCGTGCATAGAAACTACAGTCATATAGACATATAGGGATTGGTTCTCTATCGCATAGGATCGTTATTGCGGGACAAACGAGTAGCGATTATTTTAGAAAATTCTACCTTGACTAAGATTTGTTTTGATTATTTATGATTGATTGCATGAAGACATAGGAATAATCCGTGCCGAGCATACGCCTTGATCACATTGTCGTTAGTTGATTTTAATTCGCCAATCGTCTATTGCTTTAATTGTTTATTTGCGCTTTTATCTGGTTTGAATATTTTTAATATAAAAAATCATAAAAAAATACCATATTTAAAACTTGCATTAGTCTAAATTAAATTTCAGAATAATATTTTAAAATTAATCGAGGTGTCCTCGTGGATCGGTACTTGGACGTGTCCATTTTATACTACTTGCGCGACTTAGTACACTTGCTAGTCTTCGAGCGTGTCAGTCGATCAAGAAAACAATGAAGAGAAGAACAAATTTTACCACAAAAGCTTCATAATTAAAAAGCGCACAGCTGCAATTGTTGGTGATAAGTTAGCATTTTACGTTATTTTTGTACCCCGTATTTTTAGTTATTGATCGCTATTCATCGAATTATCATCAAATAGTCTAAGTTTACGTGCACATCTCTTGTTTGCAGATATTGGAGCAAATTAGACCAAATCAGGAAGATTCGAAGTGAACCACTAAAATCAAGCTTGGAAACCACATATAAGCCACGGGCTGCATCTCAGTGGCACTTGGGGCCATTTTGTAATTTCCACAAATCATGGGGCGAATATGCAATTTGACCATACTTTCTAATTCTTTGGGATATGCTTTACGAGGAAGTTGTGATATGAGGTGGAAGATATTCCCTCCTATATAAAGGCCACGTAAGGACAAGTCAAGATGGGTGTTTCCTTTATCCAAAGATTACGCTAAGTTTAGAATAAATATTCCAATATTATGAAGAGATCAAGGAGGAGCCACATAAATAAGGCAATTTGAACTTTGAATATTTTGGGGAGAATATCAAATCATGAAGGAAGTCGGCTGATTTCTTCTATAACAAGCGAATAAAGCTTCGAACTGAGAGAGCGGGGACTGCAAAAAAAGAGGAGAGAAAAAGGCAGACTTGAGCGAATAGATTAGAGACTGACGTCTGAAAAGAAAGAGGCGAACGACGGTCACGAGCGAGACAAGTCGAGCACCAAAAAGGGCGAACTTCTTACCTTTTAATATTTCGTTTTCGACAATGCTTTCTTTTGATTCGTTGTCGTTTTCGTATATTAATATGCTAGGCTAATTTCTTTTGGTGATTGAGGCCGTGTGAGGCCGGATTTGACTACGTACTAATGCAATTATTATTTTTATTTAATCATATGATTTGAGTTATGTATTCTTTGTTTGCGCTTCATATGCGTATGTGTGATTGGCCTCCATGCGTATGATTATTGATTGGTTTATGAGACGGACTAAGTGATTAGACCGATTAGAACAAAACATTGAATACCACTACGTAAAACTGACCAGAGATGGAATTCGGTTTCGTATGTGTGGTTTCCGAGACCTTAGGCGCCGAAAGCGTCTATAGTCAGGGAATTTCACGAAGATCGAATGCACGTATAGGAACTACAGTCATATAGACATATAGTTGATTGGTTCCCTATTTACGTAGGGTTGCCTAGTTACGTGAATAACGGGTAGCACATATATTAGGAAATCCACTTTGACTTCATTCATGTTGATTAGATAAATGATATTGCATGAAGACGTAGGAATATTTCGTGCCGACCATGTATCTTGATCACGTTCGTCGTCAACTGCTCAATCCTATCTGTTTTATTTGCTTTTATTTTATTATTTGCGTCTTTTATCTACTTTATCAAATCATCAAAACTATAAGATTCTTTAGTCTAAATTAGAATTAAGAATATTTTCTTAAAATTAATTGAGCTGTCTTCGTGATCGATACTCGGACTTCGTCCGTTTTACTACTTGCACGACCTAGTACACTTGCTAGTATTTGAGCGTGTCAGTTGGCCATAAGCACGCTGTACAGAACGCACAGACACCACACCGATGATTCTGGTCTACAGATGATCGACACGTGGTGTACTAATGTAAAGTGCAGGTGCGACAAGTGATAATAAAACGAATACGTAATTACTATCACCAACGTGCGATAGACAGTGGACCTATCGTTTGTAGTGTAGTAAGGTGAGTAAACGAGTATCGAACACGAGGAATAAACGTGATTACTAGTAATAACCTATCGACTCTATCAATCCTAAATAAAGCGTGCAGATTGTTTATACTACGAATTAACCTAACAGACCAATCCTAAAGCAACGGAGATTAAGAGAAACGATAAAACTGGTGAGAGTGCTTTCAGATAATAAAGATGTGCTCGGGATTCGTATCCTGCTGGTACTATCATTCTAAGACAATAAAATATGGCTCCTACTTGATTCTTGACTAGGTCGCGGTAATTTCCTACCCACTCACGAATTTTTTATCGCCATAGACGCTCGCGGGATCTAAGATTCAATGATTACTAATAGCGAGAATCGAATATTTTCCGTCGCCCTATACTCGAATTCTATCATCTGTGAACGGCCTAATCGTTGCCTAGCGTCACCCTAAACGATTTTCCACACATTCGCTTTAACATAGACATATTAAACCGAGAATCACTTTCATAAATAGATAAATAGTCAGAATCACGAGTCACGATAAAAATAGTCTTAAGTACGAATCGACCTAGCATTCATCTACTCCCAAACACAAGAGGGAATTAGCTACTCATATTTAACAGAAAATCAACGAAAGGAATAAAGAACAAGGGCAGAGAACTCATAATCTTCACTACTGATGGATTTAGGATGGCTTCGTGGAAGAGTATTCGTTCCTTGTTCAATTCGGCGTGATTTGAACATTTATCCGTCTCTTGCGCCTCTCGAGTGGAATTCTTTGTTCTTGGCGTCTCTTTTCGTCCTCTATGCTTAGGGTTAAGTTGTGAAAGGTCTCCTGTCTTTTTGAGTCGAAACTGGGCTTTTATAATAAACTTCGTAACCTTAACTGCCTGGGACATGGGCCTTCACGGCCGTGACTGACATTAATCTGCTCCGCGTCGCTCTCGGCCACTGGTCATAGCCTGCACAATCATTCACGACCGTGACAATCTTCAGATGGGATTTGTCACTCTCGGTCTATTGTCACGGCCAGAAGCAAGAGTCGTCACGGCCGTGACTAGCATTGGTTTGATCTCGGCACTTAGTCACGGCCTGATGCACGATGTTCACGTCGTGACTTGTTTGAACAGTGGCCTCGACGTGTTGTCACGGCCTGGAGCACAAGTTTCGTGACCTTGATTGTTCCCTGTTAGCATCATAACTTGCTCGTTTTTGCCTCGTTTTCGCTCCGTTTCGCCCAACAGCTCCTACAATGTGCAAATAAGTGTAATAGAGTATACAAATGCAAGAAACAATGAATTACCCTACTATATTCCAAATAACTGCTACTATAAACGTATTAATGTACATTTATCAAACCTCCCCACACTTAAGCATTTCCTTGTCCTCAAGTAAATTAGAAGTCAGAGAAGGCATCAAATCAAGATAATGGCATAGTTGTTCCCAACTTATCATCAAAGCTAGAAAGCACCAGATGGAATCAAGCAAACAAGCATGGACAATACACTAATGATGATCACCTATCAACCTCAACATCCTTAGCATCACTAATCGAGACTCATACCTCACAAGGACTTGCTCAAATCACTCAGTCTATAGGCTAGTATATCAGTGAATCGTTCAAGTGCGCTAGTCCAACCCCTACCATAGGCTTGCAAGTTAAGCGCATATCTTCTACTTAAGGTGGCAACCGTAAATCTGAGGGTCTTTTTCGGGTCGAAACGGGGTCAAATAATAATGAGGTGACAAGCATAGACACTGACACACGTAATCCTAAAGCTAAGACTCATAAACGAAAATTCAAAGAATATAGCACGATCAAACTGACAATCACAATGTCCCAACATAAGACTCAACATTCTCACTCTGAGATCCTAGACTTTTCAGCCCGACCCTCTCAACTTAGCTTCCTTTCATTTTCTGCCCTTTCATCTTAGTTACGATCTGATTTTGTGCACTGCCCTTATTCGCTAAACATCAAGTTTGGCTTTTTGTCGCAAAGAATACATCGTCACAGCGAATGCCGTGTACCTAGGTATACTTATTTTTTTTTTGGTAAGAAGTTATCATTACCACGTATCACAAATGTTCAGCACATTACACCTTTTTTCCTCACATCAACTACCAACCGATAAACTAGCTAAGTAATGTTTTAAAAACGTCTGTTCATCTTGTCTTGTACGTAAAATCTTCAAGCTGATGATCTGATCCAATGCAACTTGCTTAATTATTCTTACCACTTCAACCACTGCCCGCGGTTCCTCCCCATGTAATATTCGATTCCTCTTAGTCCAAATCATGTAAAGGACAACAGCTATCACCAATATTCTAACTTTGCAGATCTTATGCTTGCGCTTCCCCAGTTGCTTCATGATCCTCTTAACTCCCTCCAAATCCTCTGCTATTCGGCCTTTGATCCATTCCTGTATTCTTTCTTTAACAGCTTTGCCAAATTCACATTTTATGTAAAGATGACTGATAGTTTTCTCTTCAGTCCCACAGAGTAAACACTTCGTGTCTGGCACCTCTAACCCCCACTGCTGTAGTCTGTCTCTCGTTAAGATTTTCCCATGAAATAGCATCCAAAGCATTACAGCATGTCTTGGGACAGACCACCTATTCCATACTGCCTCTGCGAGCTCAAACTTCACCTCTCTAGTTCGGCCTAGCCAATTGTAACCTGACGAGACTGTGTACTGCCCATTTGCAGTAGCCAACCATCTCCTCTTTTGACATCCCTGTCTGAAAAGGTCCTTAATCTTGTTCAGCTTCCTCCATGTCCAGCTGCAATACTTAGGTGCAGTGTGTGACCAGAATTCCCCATCCCCCAGGTATACACCATCCAGCCATCTAATCCACAAACAATCCTTTTTCCCAGCTATATCCCACATGAGTCTCCCTATACAAGCATAATTCCAGTCCCCAAAATTCCTGATGTTGAGACCACCACAGCTTTTCCTTTTGCAAACCAAATCCCAAGCTATCAGTGCTTGCTTAGCCCCCTTCTCTGTTCTGCCCCACAGAAACTCTCTACACTTTTGATCAACAAGCTTAACCACACTCCTAGGCAAGACAAATATCGATCCCCAATAGTTATGCAAAGCCAACAACACTGAGTTGATGAGGCAACACCTTCCGGCATAGGACAAGTTCCTAGTTGACCAACAAGTGATTCTCTTAACAATTTTATCCACCAGTGCCTGGCAGTCTGCTCTACTCCACTGTGAGGTGATATAGGTACACCAAGGTATCTCATTGGAAAGGTGCCTTCAGCAAATTCAGTGAGAGCAATCAGCTCCTGTTTAACTGCTGCAGAAACACCAGCAATATAAATATGTGATTTGCTATTATTAGCCTCCAGCCTAGTTGTAGTCTGAAATTGTTGCAAGCTCTCAAGGATCACTTTAACTGATCTGTGCTGAGCTTTGCAGAGGATTATCAGGTCATCTGCAAAACACAAATTGAGTACTCTCAACTGTTTACATTGGGGGTGATACCTGAAGTCTCCCTCCGCAGCTAGCATCCTTGTTAAATATTCCATGACCATAACAAATAGCAATGGTGACATGGGATCACCTTGCCTGATTCCCCGAGCCCCTTTAATATTCCCTTCCAATGCTCCATTGATAGATAACTGGTAGGAAACTGTAGTTATGCACTGCTCAATCCAAGCCACCATTCTGACAGGGAATTGCAGTTTCTGTAATAGGCTGAGTATGAACCTCCACTCTATCATATCATAAGCCTTCTTCAGATCAATTTTCATCAAGCATCTGGCTGACACAGCTCCTCTTCTGTACAGCCTGAGTAGTTCCTGAGTAAGAAGGATGTTATGGGCAATGGATCTTCCTGGTACAAAAGCCCCCTGATTATCCTGGACTAGTTTAGGTAGAACTGTTCTAATTCTGGAACATATAAGTTTGGAGATGCACTTGTAGATGGTGTTGCAGCATGATATTGGCCTGTACTCCCTAGCATAACTTGGGTGATCAACCTTAAGAACTAAAGTGATAGCAGTTTTGTTTAGAGTCTTCATCAACTGGTTTGTCTGGAAAAAATTCTGGACCAACTGAATGATGTCCTCTCCCACTACCCCCCATGCCTTCTTGCAGAATTCACTATTATATCCATCCGGCCCCGGAGCCTTGTCACTAGATATAGAAAACATAGCTTGTTTGATTTCATCCTTGCTGAAAGGTCTGATCAGTCCCACCTGCTCCTCCACAGAGAGCACCCTGCCCTGCTTAATAACCTCATCCTTTACTTCACTGGTAAGGCCCATTGTGTTCCCCAGGATCTCCTCATAATAAGCCACCATATGTTCAGCAATATCCTCAGCTTGATCCAGTAGCTCCCCTGTCTCAGTATAGACTGAAGCTATTCTGTTTCTGAGTGCCCTCTTCTTAACCAATACATGGAAGTATCTGGTGTTTCTATCCCCTTGTGTTAGCCAAGTGCTTTTAGCCTTCTGGGCAAGAAATTTTGTTGCAGCCTTGCTGACATTTTCAAACTCTGTTGCACAGTCTTTCTCTTCCTGGATCAGTACCAAATTGAGGGGGTCTCCATGTAGCTTCTCTTGAGCTGCTTTCAGTTTCAATCTACTCCACTCCATAGAGTTCACAATATCTGGGAAGTGAGTATTCAGTTCTTTGAGGGAGCATTTCAGATCCCTTAGTTTCTGAATCAGTTGCCACTCACATCCACCATCATACCTGCCTGCCCAGATCTCAGAAACCAGCTCCAAAAGTGGGTGCATCTACCCACATATTTTGGAACTTAAAGCTCTTCCTACTATGCCATTGTGATCCCACTTGTCTGAGCAAAATGGGAGTGTGATCCTCTCCTCCAGTATATGTGCCTCTATATCTGGATATCTCTCAACCTACTGTATATTGCCAAACACCCAATCTATTCTACTCCACACTCTATTCTCATGATTCTGCTTGTTAGTCCAGGTGAACTGATTACCTTTCCTAGATATTTCTACAAGTTCACAATCAGTAAGACAGTTCCTGAAGCCTTCATATTCAGCTGCCATTACAGGAGCTCCCCAAATCTGTCCCCCATGTTCAAAACATTGTTAAAATCTCCCCATACTAACCATGGTAATAGATCTTGTTTCAATTCTCTCAGGTCTTCCCACAGAACTAGCCTTTGGGTGCTGTTATTATGTCCATATACACATTTCAACATGAATTCCTCTCCTTGCCTCAAGCATTTAATATGAATGAGCTTGTCAGTTTTCTTCATGACAGTCAGATGCCAATCATTCTGCCACACCACTATTATTCTCCCATTGTAATGGCAGTCCAGGTTGTTAATCTGATGCCAGCCTCGAAAACACCTATCTAGTATCAATTCCAGATTGCCCTTCTTGATTTTAGTCTCAACCAGACAAACTAGATGAATCTGCAATTTCTTACATAGCAGACTAATCTCAGCTTGTTTGTGAGGGGTATTCATACCCCTCACATTCCACATGAGGGATTTATCCATGGGGGGAATAACCAAGCCTCTGTATAGGCTTGGAATTATTACCCTGATCCGGCCAATGTTCCCACTCTCAGTCTCTCCCTGTTCTTTGGGTGTTCTTTCCCTCCCCTATACATGCCAGACATCATACTGTCCCTTATCCTCTTGTCCCCCCAGCTGTGATTTGTCCAGTTCATGCCCCACTGACACCTCCTGGCCAGCAGACTGGTCTTTTGGGTAGATTGTAAGGGTCCCTCATGTACTTCTTTAGGTGCCTCCTATTGTTTGCTCCTCCATACTTGGGGTGGCCCTGCTTTCCTACACACCTCCATCTCATGACCAAACATGCCACATTTCCCACACTTAGTAGGTTTCCATTCATATACCACTTTTTGTTCACTAATCTGACCATATTCATTAATAAAGGAGATAGTCTCCTTCAGTTCATGTTTCAGCTCCACTTCAACAAGTATCCGAGCATATTGTATTCTTTCCTTCCGCTCTGTAACTTCATCTGCCATGATGGGTTTCCCCACGAGGCTAGCCAGTTTACTGAGACTCTTTGCTCCCCAATACTTGAGCTCTAAGTGTGGGAATTGAATCCAAATAGGCACTTTCTCAACTTCCCCTTTCTTGAACTGTGTGTTAGGAGTCCATTGGGCCTATTATACAGGTTTCTTGTCAAACTGCAGTACTTCCTCCTGTAGTACCCTATCTCGAGTATCCAGGGAATCAAACTTGACCAAGAACAGTCCTGCTCTCACTTGTAGGTCCTTCTGTATTCCATACTTCTTCCACACTCTGCTCAGGAACCCGTTCATCACTGAAAAAGGGGATTTGACCCCAAGACATAACAAACAATAGTTGTGTTCCAGTATTCAATTTCCTCAGTGATATCTTCAGCCTCAATCTGCCCCAGTTTAACTCCTTTTGTTACAACTGGTTCGACATACCCTAATTTAGTCCCCGCATTTCTCAATTTGGAGATGTCGAAATTTTCCCAGACTGATTTACCCGGTTCTCGTCCATTGTCATCTACCTCACCACCACATGTACTCTTCCCTTTCAGCTCACGTAGTGTACGTTCCAATATAGTCAGCCTCATTTCCCTGTCCCCTTTGGGTGATCTAACGTAATGCCCAATCAATTTGGTGATCGTTTCAAGTGTAGGCTCAATGGGATTTTTGGGCGTGTGTGAGGTATTCCCTTTCAACTCATCAGTAGCGATCGCTCCCATGTCCGGCGTTGAGGGACTCTGATTAGTGATCCTCTTCTGGCCATGGCCGCGGTGGTTTTCACCGGAGAAACCGAGGAAAATCAATGTAACAGTGCCTCTCAGTCCACTCGGCTATGTGTGTGTAAATCGCACCTTTAGTGTGTGTAAATCGCACCTAGGGATACTTATTACCAAAAACTATATCTTGCAAAAAGTTTATGAGCAGGCTTTATGCAAGGGATCGGATAGAAAACGATCAAGTAGGATCGAGTTATTTCACCGAATAACATAGAAGAACATTAGATCATACATTAAAGCATAACCCTCGAGTTCGACATATGCTCTATTCTAATTAACTCAGGTCAGATGATCTCTGGAGGCTTATTCGGGTTAGCGGCTTTTATACTGTACGAGGTGAGAAACGAATAGGCTCACGTTCAAAGTGGCTCACTATGGGATCAATCGTGGTTGGAAATTTAGCATGGATTTATTTCCTAATGCCATCGTCATTCCACACAACGCACCAAAAACAGTTTCAACACGTATCAGACAGGCAAGTTCTAGAGAGATATAGACTAGACACGTCACACAACCAAGAAAAATGATCATATGCTCGTCAGGCTCAAACTCTCGCAATGTAAACGGGTTATGTCTACGAATACCTCAAAGTAGCGCTATGTCTATTCAAGCATACACGATTCAATCAATCATGCATATCCTAATGGCTCACAAAATTTCATAAAATGCAAACCAACTCGAGATAACGCAAACAATCATGCCTGATTTCAATAATTCATGCCTTTCCAAAGAAATTAATAGCTCATGGACACGTCATAAAAAAAGTTTTTCACGTAAATTCTCAACCTAATTTCCCCTCCCCACACTTAAGACTTATGTTGTCCTCAATGTAAACAAAAATAAATAAAAGAAAGGGAAAAGAGGTTTAAAAGAATGGACTCCTCTAACGAATAAGTGACGTGGTCGTGACTGAACGCGTGAAGGTCGAAGTATCGTGACACGTGATACGTATCCTGACATAACTAAAAAGAAAATTAAAACGTAAAAAGGAATAGGCACTGATAATAATAATAGACATATTCGTATACATCATAGTGATAGACAAAACAAAAAAAAGTACTAGATAGATAAAACCTGAGTTGCCTCCCAAGAAGCGCTTCTTTTAAACGTCTTTAGCTGTACGTACCCCCTTTTTTTCTTAGGGTGTTCTAGATCTAATACTCCTTTTCGCTTAAGTCTCCCTCGCCTCCATCCATACTTTCGAGTTGCTGCTCTCCATCGGGCAACGGTTTTCAACTATAGTGCCAGTTGCTCCTCGACTGAGCTGTTGTCCTTAACCTCTTCGCTGCTTTTGCCGATGGTCATCGTGGGCTCGTCAACTTCCTCATTGCTCAAAACCTGTGGTAGACCTTGCGCAGAAGACGAGAAATCGTGCTCACAAGCATCCAAGTAATAGCATTTATTATCATGCTCGCTACTCTTTTTCGTCGAGTCAGACATATTAAACGTAACTTTCTCGCCGTCTACAGTCAAAGTCAATGTTCCATTCCTAACATCTATCAGAGTCTCACCTGTAGCTAAGAATGGTCTACCTAGAATTAATGGAACATTTTCATCCTCGTCCATCTCTAGGATCAAAATTAGCAGGGATAACGAACTTATCGACCTTAACTAGAACATCCTCGATTACACCTTGAGGTATTTTAAACGATCTATTGGCCATCGCCTACTCATCCTAGTGGGTCGTAGTTCACCTAATCTTAAGCGCTTAAACGTGAAATACAACAGCAAATTAATAGTAGCACCTAGATCGGCTAAAGCATGGTCAACTACTAAGTGGCCTATAAGACTGGGAATAGTAAAACTTCCTGGGTCCTTGAGCTTCTTCGGATCTTGCTCTGGAGTATCGCCGAGCACTCTCCTCGTAGGTATACTATGGATACGTGTTCGAGCTTCCGTTGAGTCGTCTCAGGAACTTAACAACTGTGCATCTGCGCAATAGCTTCAACAACGGTAAGTTAATATGTAATTCTTTGCACATACCCATAATCTGCCAAATAGTGCCTCGTCTTTGTCCTTCCTCAACCGTGCTGTGTAGGGAACCTTCGGCTGGTAAGGCTTTACTGGTGTCGCTCATTCTTCTCCACCTTTCTTTTTCGGCGCGACCTCCTCCTTTTTGGGTTCGAACTTCTCCTTTTCAGGTTTGGCCTCCTTGGGTACGGAATCTTCGGCCGGTACGACTTCACGAATGGTCGAGCCTTTCCTTTTTCAGCCTTGTCCTTCTCGACATCATCGCCCTTGCTTTCCTACACTTGACTCGTCGTGGTCCTCGAAATCAGCTTTCTCCTTTGAATTCTGCTTGGCATGTTGACACGCTCAAATACTAGCAAGTGTACTAGGTCGTGCAAGTAGTAAAACGAACGAAGTCCGAGTATCGATCCACGAAGACAACTCGATTATTTCTAAGAAAATATTCCTAATTCTATTTTAGACTAACGAAATTTTTGTAGTTTTGGTGATTTGATAAAAGACATAAAAGACGCAAATAATAAAATAATCGCAAATAAAAATAGATGAGGATAAAGCAAGTGGACGACGACGTGATCAAGACGCATGCTCGGCACAATTAGTCCTACGTCTTCATGTAATATAATCTATCTAATCACATGAATTATAGTCAAGGTAGAATTTCTTAAAATATGTGCTACTGGTTTGTCCCGCAATAGCAACCCTACGTAAATAGAGAACCAATCAACTATATATCTATATGACTGTAGTTCCTATACGTGCATTCGACCTTTATGAAATTCCCCGAGTTTTAGGCGCCTTCGGTGCCTAAATTATCGGAAACCACACATGCGAAACCGAATTCCATCTCTTGTCGGTTTTCATAGTGGTATT
>JAPQWV010003621.1:0-39387 GCA_027422505.1 Craterostigma plantagineum
GAGACATGGAGGGTAGTTTGGTAATTTGCCTCGTCTCTGTGTTTTATCATAGAATCGATTTTAGTGAGTTTACATAGACCATGGCTCTCACTTGATTGGGACACAACTGAAGGTTTGTACGTAGCTCTGTTATCTACAGTGAGGTTCTGGAAAAAAGACTGGGTCGAAATTCACATTCGAACTCGGGTTACGGTCCGGTACTGCGGGGATTGGCTAGGTAACTATCGGACTCTTGGATTCCTCTCTTGCCGATTGAGTCGAACCTAGAGAGTCGGGCTTAAAAAGGATCATCAACGTGTACTGATAAGGAGAGAAAGTGTTTTGGGCCTTAACGGGCCTTGGGCCGTTGGGCCACGCCTTAATGGGTCTCGGGCCATTTATTGTATCGAAGTTGGACTTCTTATGAAACTAACTTTATAGACTTGGGCTTGACCAAGTGCTTAACGGGCTTGAAGATAAAATTGGATTTTACCTTAAGCTAAATTTCGAAATATGCCTTTGAGGGTATTTTCGGAATTGCATATTTGATATTAATAAATATGGAATAAAATATTTGGAATATTATTTATTTAAATTTCGAAATTAATCTGGGATTAAGTTTCGAATTCTATACCAGATTTAATATACTTACTTTGACTTGGTATTTAAGTTAGTTTTCTAATAATAGCAAGTTTCCTTAAGTTTGGATTTGAAATTCAAAAGAGAGTAAGATTTGGCAAAAAATCTCTCACACTTTAAGGACTTAGAAATCGAAATCCAACCTTAAATATGCTAAATTTCGTGCTCCATAAGTAGAGAAAATAAGTGATTTTCAAAATCAAGAAAAGGCACAAAACACACACCGAACGCACACACTTTTCTCCCACGCGACGGTCGGTTCTCCCAGCCATCTTTAGAGAACTGATTCCGTGGTACACTGCGAGGTCGGCGTGACGATCTAGTGCATCCACCACCATCGACGAAGTCTGAAGAAAAGGACGAGGAGCTGCCACTAGCTTTAACTGGTAATTCTCTACGGGTTTGACCCGCCCTATTACTGTCTGTGTTACTATTCTGATCCGAGCAACGAAGGCAATCGGAAACCGGAAATTTTTATTCCGCACCATACCCGGGGACGTGGCGTCTCCGGGAGACACCGGGTAACCCAACTGGAGGGTGATCACTCGGGCGTCCAACTCGATCTGGGGGGACTGGTTGTACAGTACACGACTGCATGCGCGTTCACTTTGGACAATCACTATCTCGGCGAACACTGCATGGAGCTGGAGGAAGCTTATGCAGTTGAGACATAACGTTTAAATTGAAACGAGGTGCGTGGGAGACGATCGAAACCAACGTAGTTTGACCGGCGTGGGGATGATTGATGCTCGTTTGCCATCCCACGGCCACCACCTCGTGCGGCATGGCCGACGAGGTAGCCACCGACAAGATCGGAACGCGGGAAAAGCCATGGGCGCCGGCGCGCAATCCGGCGTTGGCTGCGCGTTGCACGCGCTGCGCTCTCGTACCATTGGGCTGCTCGGAGCAGACCCGATCAGCCGTGAGCTCTAGGTCCGGCACCATTCCAAGTGTGGTGTCGCCGCGCCAGGCGGCAACGACGGCAAACAGATCAGCCGCGGCAAAATTCTGCGCGGGCTGAAATCGCGCGTTGCGCGCGGCGCGTCGCCGCCGCCGGCGGCGGTTCCGGCTTCGGCGGGACTCCAAGCCGGTGGCATGTTCCGTCGAGGCCCTCCGGCGAGTTTTGACGGCTGAGCGATTTGAGTCGCATCAGCTGTGTTAGGGCATCACGCTCAAAGCCTTAACGGGCCTTTTAATGTAACCCTTAACAAATGACCCGAAAACCAAATTTCTAAACCCACAAGTGCGCCTTAAATCACATTCATAACAAGCACGTTGACAATTATGTGATTTTAAAAAGAAACGAAAATTGGGCATTAAACGAGCCAAGCACGTCCCCTCGGTTGTATTTGTTTTAGACGGGTTGTTCGGGACTTATGATCCCCACTTGTTGTAATTTACCGTTTTATTAGATTAGCTTAAATACGAACACCAGGGCCCATTTGATGGTTGACAACCCCCGGCGGTGAAGGTGGTGAACGTTCGGTGACTTTGAGGCCGTTCGAGTGACGAAGGACGTTTGACGACTTCAAGACCCGTGCGACGATCCGAGGTTTCTTGAATACGCATGTAATAGGAATAGACTAGAAATATTCCGCTGTGTTGTCTTGTAGTTTATTTTCCTAGGGTTAATTTACTACCTACGTGCGCGTAGGTTTTTGAAGTGATATGCATGTTCAATGTGCTCTTATGTGGGATGGTGTATTCTCCCGTTTGATAAATACTAAGTGGGTAAAGGAGTTGAATTCCTGTCTTCTATCATGCTCGAGATGTCTAGCGTTGGGGAGTTCTGTGATTTGTTCCGAGTAAGTTGGCGTCGTATATCCCGCCCCAATGTTAGCATCTGGTGTTGGGGTGGGCCCGATTAATCGACGCCGGCTCCCCGAACAGCGCAACATGACGATAGCAGAAGCGCGTTTTGAGCCGAGCGGGTAGGGTGGCGATTTTCGATTTTCAATATCTAAATTCGACCTAACGCCCTTCGGCTTCTCCCGAGGGCCTGAGATACTACCCTAAGCCTCGGGAGATCACGGTTAATTTGAATTATCAAAATTCGAATTTATTTCAAATTTATTCGAATTAATAAATTAGATCCAAACTAATCGAACAAAGCGGCAGCCAGTCGTTTTCGATTATTTGGTGACTGAAATGATTTCTGAACAACACCAAATTTTCCAGAATAATTCTACACTTCCCAACATTCGCAACGAGGGGTCTTTCAAATTATTCGATGTCGTTTGGTATTTTTCGTAAAATCAATTCTGAGGTTCGAAACTATCAATTCGAGTAAAGCGGCAGCCTGCAGTCTTTCGACTACTTGATGATCGAATTCCGATTGATACCAAATTTTCCAGAATAATTTTACACTTCCCGAAGTTTGCAACGAGGGGTCTTTCGAATTATTCTGATACCATCTGGTATTTTCGTAAATCAAATCGTTATGGTTCGAGGTATACCTTCGGTGAACAGGATTTCTTCTGTCGTCGCCTCGGATGTACGTTGAAGCACTTCATCAGGATCCCGGGGCCTCCGGGCTAGATTGTCACGCTGGTATGACCTTGAGCGAACCTACGAAACTGCTCTCGATGGCTAGATGCAGCTCGGTTCGGGCGTTAGGACTCGTCAAACGAATCCGTGGCTTGTCGTACGTGGACTAAGGAATTCTTTTAACTTTTTCCTCTCTTGTTATGCTTGAAAAAAAAACAAGTCCTCTTTCATTTAGAAGCCCACGTTGCCGTCTTATTATGCATGTTTTTTTATTTAATAAATACTAAATAAAACACATGTCATTTTATTAAAGAAAGCAAATGAGAGATGACTCATTAGTCACCACCCAACGTGGGATGCTAGAATTATGTAGTTATTATCTTATTTATTACTACGTGATATTTACATTTTGGCCCTTGAGGTTTCTAAGTTCTCAATTTAGTCCCTCAATTTTAAATAACAAAATAACTAAATCCAATGTAATTTATTTTAATTATAATTGAGCCTCACTTAGTTAAGTAATTAAGCACTTAGACAATCTTAAGTCCTAATTATTTTCGTGACCGTCATTGAGATTTAACTAAGTCGTCGATACCTCGAATCTACTATGCCACTACCTCAACGAAACACATTCGCTAGGTTCAAGAGAAAAGCCCGCCGTTTTCGTTCGAGTTCATTACCATTTTTAAGCGTGACTCTCTAGGTCCGTCTCAACTGACATGGGAGGAATCCACGAGTCCCGATATTTGCCTAGCCAATCCCGCGGTACCGGACAGATCCCAGTTGAGAACTAATTTGATCTAATCGAAATTCGGGCGAACCGACTATATGTATACATTTAAATACTTCTTACGCCTTTCACTCGTGTCCCGGTTAGGTGAGAGCCATGCTAATGTCAAACTCACTAACCTAACACTATGTTATAATCGAGACCGAACCAATTATTTAAACTACGCTCCATATCTAATACGAGCAAGTTTTCTAAGCTTCGACCGAAGGCTTTATAATCGTCACTCTCGGATTACGTCATAGGACATTACCTATACGAATATAGGCAGTGAATCCCGATAGCAGTCAAAGCCCGACAATTACCTCCGTAAAGTCGGTTGCATTTCGTCGCCGGCCCGTGTCCAATATCTGAACACTTGCGGACCTAGCCAACTAACGACAAACCGAAATCGCGAACATCCTAGCTATGTGATCGAGACGAATACGAGCCGAATGTCCGAATACGCGATCTCTCCGATCACCGATATCTCCATCATGACCCACAACCTCTCAGGTAATCGGTGACACTACCGATACTATGTGGTCGTCAATGGATAAGTCAATTTTGGATATCTAGTCAGCCTTCTAGAATCCTTAGACTTACGGACTTTTTATTTAATGCTGAGATTAAGGATCATCCGGTGTCTCCCCTCTCGTCCCCACGAGAATCAGACGTCCAACTCAAATATTTGGGTGTTATTTATTCATTGCACTGCCGGATGCCAAGAAGACTTTAAATTCGATAAATAAATAATAATGCATTTATTATAATGAAAATCATATTCATTAATTTATTTGACAGTATATACAATAAAACTGTCTAGCAACCTATACATCATCGTGTGCCATATACTATTCCTAGTTTCTCGTATGGCATTCCGAGGGCACACTCCCTAACAGCCTCCCACTTGCACTCGAATGCCATGCGCTGCACCTAATGGCAGTCGCAATGGTATAGTAGCCCCATCTTGTCCAGATGTTGTTCCATAACTGTTTGGGACAAGGCCTTCATGAGAGGGTCCGCCACGTTTTCTGCGGTGGCGATTTTCTGCACGGCGACTATCCCATTTTCAACGAACTCACGTAATACGTGATATTTTCTCTCGATATGTTTGGACTTGCTATGAGATCGTTGTTCCTTTGCTTGCGCGACTGCACCGCTATTATCGCACCAAAGTGTAAGCGGTCTGTCAGCAACTGGTACCACAGTAAGTTCCTCCAAGAACTTTTTCATCCAAACAGCTTCTTTAGCTGCCTCTGAGGCTGCTATGTATTCTGCCTCGCACGTGGAATCGGCAGTCGTGCTTTGCTTGGAGCTTCTCCAAGACACTGCCCCACCATTGAGCACGAATACAAAACCTGAAGTAGATTTTCGGTCATCCACGTCCGACTGGAAGTCCGAATCTGTGTAACCAACTACTTATAGTCCCGATCCTCCATAAACCAGCGTTAAGTCTTTAGTCCATCTAAGGTATTTAAAGATATTCTTAACGGCTGTCCAATGTTCTTCCCCTGGGTTTGCCTGAAACCGACTAACTATGCTCACAGCGTAAACAATGTCCGGACGTGTACACAACATCGAGTACATCAGACTACCCACTGCTGATGCATAGGGTATTCCACTCATCCGTCGTCTGTCTTCCTCACTTTGAGGTGACATTGACTTCGACAAATGGATCCCATGTCGCATTGGTTAGAACCCTCTCTTAGAGTCATCCATTCTGAATTTCTTCAGGATTTTCTCTAAGTAAAGGGCCTGAGATAAGCCGAACGTATGGTTTGCTCGACCTGAACAAGCAAAACCTAGTATATACGTCGCTTCTCCCAGGTCTTTCATGGAGAATTCGGTTGAAAGCCATGCTTTCACCGACGAGAGCATCCCGATGTCGTTTCCTATCAAAAGGATATCATCCACGTACAATACAAGGAACGACACCATACACCCACTGCTCATTCTGTAGACACATGGCTCATCGACGTTTTTCTCGAATCCAAAGTTCCGAACTGCTTCATCAAAATGTAGATTCCAGCTGCGAAAGGCCTGTTTCAGTCCGTAAATGGACCGATTCAGTTTCCACACTTTGTGAGCATCTGCATGCGACTCAAAACCTTTTGGCTGCTCCATATAGATCTCCTCCTTGAGGAATCCATTAAGGAACGCCGTTTTGACGTCCATCTGCCAAAACTCATAATCATAGTGCGCAGCTATGGCGAGCATTATCCGGATAGACTTGATCATGGCTACAGGCGAGAAAGTCTCCTCATAGTCGATTCCCTCTTTTTGGTTATAGCTCTTGGCAACCAACTTGGCCTTGTACGTCTCAACTTGTCCGTCAGATCCAATCTTTCTCTTATAGATCCATTTACAACCGATTGGTCTAATACCGCTCGGTAGGTCTACAAGAGTCCAGACTTTGTTGGAGTACATTGAGTCCATCTCAGCTCGCATAGCCTCAATCCATCTCGCTGAGTCAACATCAGATATAGCTTGATCGAAAGTAGCGGGATCTTCTATTAGAAGTCCCCTAGTCGCAACATAATCATGTTCGACGTGTGACATGCCAAATCGCTGTGGTTGTTGTGACACCCTTTCTGATCGTCGCAAGACTGGTTCACTCGGACCATCCGAATCCTGTGTGGGTGTTTCGGTCGACTGCTCCTTGAGAGTGACCTCTCGGCCAACGCCACAATCTCGAATGAACTCTTCCTCGAGAAAATGTGCATGTAGGCCAACAACGATCCTCTGATCATCGTGAAAATAGAATAGGTACCCCATAGAGTCTTCGGGGTAACCTATGAAACGTCCTTTTATAGATCTAGACTCCAATTTGTCTGTTTTCAGCTTTTTCACATAGGCGGGGCAACCCCAAATCCTATTATGTGATAAGCTGGGTAAACGACCAGTCCATATCTCATACGGAATGCCGTTAACAGACTTTGAGGGACATCGGTTAATGGTATAAGCCGCTGTCAAAAGTACGTATCCCCATAATGACATCGGCAAATCCGGTTTCTACGTTCAGCCACGCCATTCAACTGTGGCGTGCCGGGCGGAGTCATCTGTAACAAAATACCGTTCTCCTTCAAGAACTGGTCAAACTCGACACTCATGTACTCGCCACCTCGATCCGATCGAATGGCTTTAATGAGCTTCGATGTTTGATTTTCCACCAACGCCTTATACTCCTTGAACATTTCAAGTGCATCAGCTTTATACCTCATCAGATACACTAGTCCATAACGACTATGATCATCCGTAAAGGTAATAAAATAGTGGAAGTCACCCCAAGCTTTCACATTGAATGGCCCGCAAACGTCCGTGTGAATTAAACCGAGAATTTCCGTGGCTCTATTAAAAGTCCCGGTGAAGGGTGATGGGGTCATTTTACCTTGGAGACACGACTCACAAGTCGGATAGGGATCTGATCCCAACGGTGTCAATATCCCATTTTTCTCCAACTCGCGGATCTTGCATTCTCCAGCATGACCTAATCGAAGATGCCACAAGTATCTCGCATTTATTCCCGACTTTCGTTTATTTGTGACAGTTTTCACAGATACGTCATTTTGGGTATTTAAATAGTACAAACCATTAAATAGTGTCGCACTGCCAACATTTTTATTTCGATACATATTATGGCATGTATTATTATTAAAACTAAATACATAACCATTCTGCTCAAAACAGGAATGGAGACGATGTTCTTAAATCCCCTCGGGAGTACAAGACAATCGTACAAACGCAACACATGCCCAGAAGATAAAACAAGAGATCTTGATCCGACGTGGCTTGCCGAGATACTATCCCCGCTTCCCACTCTGACCTCGATCTCACGCTCCCCAAGCGCTCTACTTGGTCCCAGACCCTGCGTGGACACACAAATATGAGTACTAGCCCCTGAATCCAATATCCAGGAAGTGGAGTATACAGATGAAGAACAAACCGTTTCTAAAACATTAAGTTCCATACCTGACGCAGCCTGCTCACCCTTGAGCTTCGGACAGTCCCGCTTCCAGTGGCCCAGCACACCGCAATGCAGACACCTATCCGTCGGCTTTACACCGGTCTGCTTCGATTTCCCAGAAGATACTTTCTTCTTGGAAACCTTCCATGTCAGCTTGAGCTTGTTGCCCTTCTTCTTTTTGCCTTTCTGGGGCTTCGAAGAGGTGGCGACAAGTGCAGTCTGCTTTGCCCTCTTCATCTGACTTTGCGCCGTTGCTAATTGATTCATCAGATCAGGAAGCAACAGCGTCATGTCGTTTAGATGATAGTTCACAATGAACGCGTTGAAGGACGGAGGCAGAGACTGCAAGATGAGATCGTTTTGTAGTTCCCGATCAAATCGAAAATTGAGAGTCTCCAACCTCTCGATCATGGTGATCATGTTCATAACATGCTTGCTTGCCAACATTCTCACCCTCAGTCATCCTCGATCAGAAGAGCTACGATGAAGTTGCATAGCGAGCTGTCCTAGACGTCTCACCATAAAGCTCTTTCAGATGTTGAACCATCACCCGAGCATCAGCCATATTTTCATGGCTACGCTGCAGTGCGTTACTCATCGATCCGAGGACATGAGCCTTTACGAGCTTCTCTTCACGCAGTCGCTTGTCATAAGCGGCACGAGCCTACTCGGATGCCCGCGCCCCTGGGGCCGGTGGCATTTCGGAGTCAAGGATATAAACTAGGTTCTCAATCTCGAGGAAAATCCTCAAGTTGCGAAGTTAGCCTGAATAGTTTGACCCAGTCAACCTATTCTCCTTGAGCAGTACATTTAAAGCGGTCGACATAATTTCACAAAAAGAGAAAATGCTGCAGAAAATAAAAGGCATCGATTGTATAGGTTATCAAACACAAACAAGGACTTTTTATTCCGTTTGACTCCCACTATCTTTTCATAAATCCATTCTCCCTACGGATGTTTTGGAAGTTTCGTTGATAACTTCGATAGAGGAGTTGATGTCCCCGTGAACGGATGCAAACCTTAACCTCTGTCGTTTTATTGGTTTGCAGCGGCCCACGAAGTCGCGCTCCGCACGAATCCGACCTTGTCGAATGTCTCAACTATCTTTGTCTCAGTCAGGGACCCCCGCCGGCAATTCCGGAACAAGGTAGTATAACTGTCTAAGTGTGACCTATCAACTTCGCTCAAAACCGCACACTTGAACCGTACGTTTTACCGCACAGTGTGGTCTTGGCGAGCGGCACAAATGCACCCGAGCAAGCCGAAACAAAAGCAAATGCAAGGCATCCGGCATACCCAAAACCAAACATTGCATTTAGGTTTCGTAACTAAACCCGAGCTTGATAGAAGACAGGGTATCCAATTCCTTTACTCACTTAGTATTCGTACGGGAGATATTTGTAACACATAGCATATTAAAATTAAGCACGAGCACGTAAATGCGTTAAATAAATTCCTAACCCTAGGAAAGCAATTTAAATTGACAAATATGCGGGCTATTTCTAAATTGGTCCTATTAAATGGGTCGTAAAACGATCGGGGTCTTCGATCTTCAAACGTCGACTCAAGCCACGATGATCATCGAACCCTCCAATATCGCTTTAGCCGAAAAGCCGTCATTTTATCTAACTTATCTAGCAAAGCGATAAAATACAACACGGGGGGAATTATTTCCCAAATAACCCGTAATCCATGTACATACCGGGGGGCGGCAAACGACCCTTAAACATATAACCTGGTTGAACCTAAGCCCGCGTAAATGTCCCTCATAAACATGCAACACAGAATTTGACGTCGGGTACCCGACCGGCATCACGAGCGATGATAGTTTCCAAACTACATCGACCGTTCGTTCGCCACATCGGCTTTCGAGGCCTTCGGTCGAATCATTCACGAGCCTTGTCTCTGATACCACTGTTGGGGTGGGCCCGATTAATCGACGCCGGCTCCCGAACAGCGCAACATAACGATAGCAGAAGCGCGTTTTGAGCCGAGCGGCGTAGGGTGGCGAATTTTCGATTTTCAATATCCAAATTCGACCTAACGCCCTTCGGCTTCTCCCGAGGGCCTGAGATACTTCCCTAGGCCTCGGGAGATCACGATTAGTTTGAATTATCAAAATTCGAATTTATTTCAAATTTATTCGAATTAATAATTTAGATCCAAACTAATCGAACAAAGCGGCAGCCAGTCATTTTTGGATTATTTGGTGACTGAAATGATTTCAGATCAATACCAAATTTTCCAGAATAGTTCTAAACTTCCCAACATTCGCAACGAGAGGTCTTTTGAATTATTCCGATGTTATTTGGTATTTTTCGTAAAATCAATTCAGTGGTTCGAAACTATCAATTCGAGTAAAGCGGCAGCCTGCCATCTTTCGACTACTTGATGATCGAAATGATTTCCAATTGATACCAAATTTTCCAGAATAATTCTACACTTCCCGAAGTTTGCAACGAGAGGTCTTTTGAATTATTCCGATTCCGTTTGGTATTTTTCGAAAATCAAATCGTTAGGGTTCGAGGTATACCTTCAGTGAACAGAATTTCTTCCGTCGTCGCCTCGGATGTACGTTGAAGCACCTCGTCAGGATCCCGAGGCCTCCGGGCTAGATTGTCACGCTGGTATGACCTTGAGAGAATCTACGAAACTGCTCTCGACGGCTAGATGCAGCTCGGTTCGGGCGTTAGGACTCCTCAAACGAATCCGTGGTTTGTCGTACATGGACTAAGGAATTCTTTTAACTTTTTCCTCTCATGTTAGGCTTAGAAAAAAAACAAGTCCTCTTTCATTTAGAAGCCCACGTTGCCTTCTTATTATGCATGTTTTTTTTTATTTAATAAATACTAAATAAAACACATGTCAATTTATTAATGAAAGCAAATGAGAGATGACTCATTAGTCACCACCCAACGTGGGATGCTAGAATTATGTATTTATTATCTTATTTATTACTAAGTGACATTCACATTTTGGCCCTTGAGGTTTCTAAATTCTCAATTTAGTCCCTCAATTTTAAATAACCAAATAACTAAATCTAATCTAATTATTTTAATTTTAATTGAGCCTCAGTTAGTTAAGTAACTAAGCACTTAAGATAATCTTAAGTCCTAATTATTTTTGTGACCATAACTGAGATTTTACTAAGTCGTCGATACCTCGTATCAACTATGCCACTACCTCAACGAATCACATTCGTTAGGTTCAAGAGAAAAGCCCGCCGTTTTCGTTCGAGTTCATTACCATTTTTAAGCGCGACTCTCTAGGTCCGTCTCAACTGACATGGGAGGAATCCACAAGTCGCGGTATTCGCCTAGCCAATCCCGCGGCACCGTATAGATCCCAGTTGAGAACGAATTTTGATCTAATCGAAATTCGGACGAACCGACTATTCTGTATACATTTAAATACTTCTTACGCCTTTCACTTGTGTCCCGGTTAGGTGAGAGCCATGCTAATGTCAAACTCACTAACCTAACACTATGTTATAATCGAGACCGAACCGATTATTTAAACTACACTCCGTATCTAATACGAGCAAGTTTTCTAAGCTTCGGCCGAAGGCTTTATAATCGTCACTCTCCGATTACCTCATAGGACATTAACCTATACGAATATAGGCAGTGAATCCCGATAGCAGTCAGAGCCCGGCAATCACCTCCGTAAAGTCGGTTGCGTTTCGTCGCTGGCCCGTGTCCAATATCTGAACACTTGCGGACCTAGCCAACTAGCGACAAACCGAAATCGCGAAAGCAAATCCGTCAGTGATCGTATCGGTCTGAGACTGCTATAGTCATTCGTTCAATCATTGACAACATCCTAGCCATGTGATCGAGACGAATACGAGCCGAATGTCCGAATACGCAATCTCTCCGATCACCGATATCTCTATCACGACCCACAACCTCTCAGGTAATCGGTGACACTACCGATACTATGTGGTCGTCAATGGATAGTCATATTCGGATATCTAGTCAGCCTTCTAAAATCCTTAGACTTACGGACTTTTTATTTAATGCTGAGGTTAAGGATCATCCGGTGTCTCCCCTCTCGTCCCCACGAGAATCAGACGTCCAACTCAAACATTTGGGTGTTATTTATTTATCGCACTGCCGGATGCCAAGAAGACTTTAAATTAGATAAATAAATAATAATTCCTTTATTATAATGAAAATCATATTCATTAATTTATTTGACAGTACATACAATGAAACTGTCTAGCAACCTATACGTCATCGTGTGCCCTATACTATTCATAGTCCTCGTATGGCATTCCGAGGGCACACTCCCTAACATCGGGTGTGTCTTGGACGCCACTCGTCATACCAGTCCACCCCCTACGAAGTGTATGGCAGCAAGGGGCGGTACGTTCTGTGCAATTTGAGCATGAGTTGATAGGTCACACTTAGGCAGTTATACGCAATAAGCAGGGTAGCCGTGAGGATCAATGACTGAGATAAAGATAGTTGAAACTCTTATTGGATAAGTTCACGTTTGACGTGACTTCGATATGATTAGATGAGCCAAATATTGCGTTAAAGGCTGAGGCGAATCTTGTTGAGTCTGGGACATCAACTCCACTATGAAACTTTCAACGAGGTTTCCGAAACTCTTCTCGGGAGGATAGTGTTTTCGAGAAAAATAGTGGGAGTCAAGTGAAACGTAAAGTCCTTGTTTGCGCTTGATGAATGATAAGATAAACCCAATTAGATCTTTATTTTCTGCAGCTTTACGTTTCTTTCTATTTACTGCGATGGCGAACATTATTACTATGCTGCTTGAGAGAAATTGTTTGGTTGGACCAAACTACGTGGACTGACTCCGTAACCTGAGGATAGTCCTAGGTATGGAGTCGTTAACTTATGTCCTTGATTTCCCCATACCGCAAGTCCCAGGGGCTGATGCGAGTGATGAAAATCGGGCTGCGTATGCCAAGTGGCAGATTGACGAGCCAAAGGTCAAGGGCTATATACTTGTTCCCATGAGCAATGAGTTGCAGCGCACTCACTCGAAAATGGAAGTTGGCGCCATTTTGCTTCATTTGAAGGAGCTTTTTGGCGAACATTCCAGGAGTGCTCGCTGTTCTCTTACGGAGCAACTATTTCATTGCAAAATGGCCGAGGGTAGTGACGTCGGAGATCATGTGCTCAAGATGATCGATTGATTGAAAGACTCGAGGCACTAGACTTTATCAAGGATAATGAGCTCCAGAATGATCTCATACTTCAGTCGCTCCCACCTTCCTTCAATTCGTTCATTGTGAACTTTAATCTGAACAAGGCCGAGATGACGTTGACTGGGTTGATGAACCACTTGTCGGCGGCGCAAACTCAGATGAAGAAGGTGAAAGAAAAGGAAGTTATTCTTGTCGCGAATTCTAAGACTCGAGGGTCGAGTAGAAAGAAAAGGTCGGACAAGCCCACTAAGCCCAAAGGACGAATTTCGAAAGGCAAGGCCAAGAAGAACGTGTTCAAAGGCGCCAAGCCGGACAAATGCCTTCACTGCAATGAGCTTGGCCATTGGAAGCGCGATCGCCCAAAGCTAGCCACCTCAGGTAAAGAACTTTACGTTTTAGAAACTAATTGTTCTATGACAGTATATTCTGCTTCGTGGATCTTAGACTCGGGAGCTAATGCTCACATTTGTGTTTCGAACCAGGGTCTGGAACGAAGTAGGAAGCTGGCGGACCGAGAGATCATGATCAATGTAGGAAGCGGACATAGTGTACCGGCGACCCACATTGGATCAAGAACTCTCGTTTTATCTACTAGACATAGTTACTGCTTTCCGATTGTTTAGTTTTGCCCAAGGGGCTTAAGAATATTGTTTCTATTCTCGTTTTGAGCGGAAACGGTTACGAGTTCCATTTTTGTAATAATATATGCAATATTTATTTTGGGAAATAATTGTGTCGGAAGTGCAAGTTTACTGAACGTCGAAGATAAAACAAAAACTGTGAATACAATCACCAACAAAGGAAAATTGGAGTCGAACTCGAGACTTCTGTGGCATCTTCGACTCGGTCACGCTGGAGAACAAAAGATTCTCGAGTTGGAGAAAACCGGCATTATAAAGCCGATTGGGTCTGATCCCTATCCGACTTGCAAATCTTGTATCCGTAGAAAGATGACCAAGTCGCCCTTCGCAGGGACTTTTGCGAGAGCCGCAGAACTTCTCGGTTTGATCCACACGGATGTTTGCGGACCGTTCAGGGTAGCGGCTCGCCGTAACTTCCACTATTTCGTTACCTTTACTGATGATCACTCTTGCTTCGGCAAGGTGTATCTCATGAAGCACAAGTCTGATCCTTTTGGATGGTTCAAAGAGTACAAGGCTTTGGTGGAAAATCAGACTGGAAAGAGAATCAAAGCCGTTGGATCAGATCGAGGCGGCGAGTACATGAGCCTTGAGTTTGACGAGTCCTTGAAAGAGAACGGGATCATTTCACAGAAGACACCGCCCGAAACACTGCAGTTGAACGGTGTGTCCGAACGCAGAAATTGACTCTGTTGGATAAGGTTCGATCTATGCTGAGCTATACTGACCTGCCCATATCGTTGTGGGGTCATGCCCTGTTGACAGCAGCACACATTCTGAATAGATGTCCTACAAAGTCTGTCGATCGAATTCCGTATCAGATATGGACAGACGAAGACCGAGCTTGAATCACATTAGAGTTTGGGGTTGCCCCGCATTCGTGAAATAGCTCAAGACAGATAAACTGGAATCGAAGGCTGTGAAAGGACGTTTTGTCGGGTATCCTGAGGATTACATGGGATACCATTTTACTTCCACGACGATCAGAGAATCATTGTAGCCCTTAAGGCTCACTTTCTCGAAGAAGAGTTCGTTCGAGAAGGTGGAGCGGGTCGCAAAGTAACACTTGGAGAGTCGTCAGAAGTGCTTTCACAGACTACAGTGTCAGATGACACCGTAGAGTAGTCCGAGATGCAACCTGAGTTGTGCAGGTCGGGTAGAGTATCTCGCAAGCCTGAGAGATACGGGATGGTCCATATCAAGCACGAGGTTGCTGCGATGGAAGGGAACGTCGGAGACGATCCCACTACCTATGACCTGGCAATCAGGGATAGAGATTCGGAAAAATGGCTTATAGCTATGCAAGCCAAAATGGATTCTATGCACGAAAACCAAGTGTGGACTCTAGTAGACCTCCCAGATGGTTTTAGACCCATTGGGTGTAAATGGATCTACAAGAGAAAGATTGGATCTGACGGATTGGTTGACACATAAAAAGCTAGGCTTGTGGCGAAAGGGTACAATAAAAAAGAGGGCATTGACTATGAGGAGACATTTTCGCCTGTCGCTATGACGAAGTACATTTGAACATTGCTTGCGATAGCTGCGCACTATGACTATGAGATCTGGCAGATGGATGTGAAAACTGCGTTCCTAAATGGATACCTCAATGAGGAAATATATATGGAGCAGTCCAAGGGTTTTACATCGCAGGAGATGCTCATAAAGTGTGCAAATTGAACAAGTCCATTTATGGACTTAAACAAGCCTCTAGAAGCTGGAAACTTCGGTTCGATGAAGTGGTCAAGGGCCACGGATTCTTGAAGAACGAAGACGAACCTTGGGTCTACAAGAAAAGCAGTGGGAGCAAAATATCTTTCCTGGTATTGTACGTGAATGACATCCTTTTGATAGGAAATGACATTGAAATGCTCTCGATGGTGAAAGTGTGGCTTTCGACCGAATTCTCCATGAAAGACTTGGGAGAAGCTACCTACATCTTGGGTATTCGCCTTTATAGAGATCGAGCGAATCGTATGTTAGGACTCTCCTAGGCCCTTTACTTAGAGAAGGTCCTGAAGCGATATAATATGGACAACTCTTAGAAAGGGTTCCTGCTTATGCTATATGGGATTCACCTTTCCAAGGCTATGAGCCCTCAAAGTGAGTTGGAGCGGAAAGAGATGAATGGAATTCCCTATGCATCCGCAGTGGGTAGCTTGATGTACGCGATGCTTTGCACGCGACCTGACTTGGCGTACGCTGTGAGCATAGTCAGTCAGTTTCAGGCTGACCCCTGGTAAGGAACATTGGACAGCAGTCAAGAGTATCCTCAAGTACCTCAAACGGACTAAGGATATGATGCTGGTCTATGGTAATGCAGAATTGAAAGTGGACGGGTATACGGATTCAGATTTATAGTCTGATGTGGATGACCGAAAATCCACTTCAGGATTCGTCTTTACGATCAAAGGTGGAGCAGTGTCTTGGAAAAGTTCCAAACAGAGCACTAGTGCGGATTCCACCTGCAAAGCAGATTATATAGCGGCCTCAGAGGCAGCTAAGGAAGGTGTTTGGATGAGAAAGTTCTTGAAAGAACTTGGTGTCGTTTCTGTAGCAGATAGGCCATTGTGGTGTGACAATACTGGCGCTATTGCTCAGGCGAAAGAACCGAGATCTCACAGCAGGTCCAAACAGATAGAAAGAAAGTATCACGTGTTACGTGGATTCATTGAGAATCGCTACATAGCCGTGCAGAAGATTGCGACCACGGAAAACGTGGCCGACCCCGTTCACCAAGCCTCTATCACAGGCATTGCTTGCTGGCTAGACATCTCGAAAAGATGGGTATTAGATACTGCAGCTCATGGCATTGAGTGCAAGAGGGAGATTGTTAGGAATATACTCCCGAATGCTATATGAGGATTAGATTGTATAGGGCATTAGCTTATTTATCGTTCGACCTTTTGTGTAATAAGATATTTTCGTGTGTTTAATGAAAGGCATTGTTCGTTTATTGGGTATAAGAGTTCTTTACTTAGCATCCGGTAAAGCAATAAATGAACAAATCCAAATGTGTCGAGTTGAGTCACAGTTCTCGATGGGCACGAGAGAGAAAGGCACCAGTGGACTCTTAACCTCGAACATTAAAAGTCCGTAAGCCTGAGGCTCCAGTTGGGCGCTGGATAACCGATCACAGCTTATTTGTCGATGACCTATCGTGTGCCGATATCCCGCTTGGAAGCGGATGTCATGACTTGTGATACGAATCGAATCAAGGGATTGAATCGTTTCATGGACAATGACTCACGGGTCGTACGATCGAACATGGCTTATTACTCAAGGAGTGTCAATGACCGACGACAACACTAAAGTAGTCTACGTGAACCTTAGATCAAAAGGGGCTTTGACGGAGTTGACTTTGAAGTCTCGACTGTCACTGGTTCCCCTCGATGCGATTTGCTGTTGCATGGGTCAGCGGGCCAGACGCGGTCTTGATGACGATTTGTGATTGCCGGGCTTAGACCGTCGAGTATGAATTCACAGTCTCGCAAGTAATCAAGATAAGTGTCCTATGAAGACGTCGACGGGAAATTACGAAATCCTTGGCCAAGGTATTGAACTAACTCATGTGAGACATGGAGGGTAGTTTGGTAATTTGCCTCGTCTACGTTTTATCATAGAATCGAGTTTACTGAATTTGACATAGACCATGGCTCTCACTTGATTGGGACACAGCTGAAGGGTTTGCAGGTAGCACTGTTATCAATACTGAGGTTCTGGAATAAAGACTGGGTCGAAATTCGCACTCGAATCGGGTTACGGTCCGACACTGCGGGATTGACTAGGTAACTACCGAACTCTTCGATTCCTCCCTTGCCGATTGAGTCAAACCTGAGTCGGGCTTAAAAAGGATCATCAACGTGTACAGATAAGGAGAGAAAGTGTTTTGGGCCGTTGGGCCACGCCTTAATGGGCCTCGGGCTATTTATTGGATCAAAATTGGACTTCTTATGAAACTAACTTTAAGACCTGGGCTTGGCCAAATGCTTAACGGACTTGAGGATAAAATTGGATTTCACCTTAAGCTAATTTCGAAATATGCCTTTGAGGGTATTTTCGGAATTTGCATATTTGATATAAATAAATATGGAATAAAATATTTGGAATATTATTTATTTAAATTTCAAAATTAATCTGGGATTAAGTTTCGAATTCTATACCATATTTAAATATACTTACTTTTACTTGGTAATTAAGTTAGTTTTCTAATAATAGCAAGTTTCCTTAAGTTTGGATTTGGAATTCAAAAGAGAGTAAGACTTGGCAAAAATATCTCACACCAGGACTTAGAAATCGAAATCCAAGCCTTTAAATAGGCTAAATTTCGTGCTCCGTAGGTAGAGAAAATAAGAGATTTTCGAAATCAAATAAAGGCACAAAACACACACCGAAGGCACACACTTTTCTCCCACGCGACGACTTGGTTCTCTCTAGCCATCTTTAGAGAACTGATTCTGTGGTACACTGGAGGTCGGCGTAACGATCTAGTGCCATCCACCACCATCGATGAAGTCTTGAAGAAAGAACGAGGAGCTGCCACTCGCTTCAACTGGTAATTCTCTACGGGTTTGACCAGTCCTATTACATGTCTATGTGTTACTATTCTGATCCGAGCAACGAGGGCAATCGGGGAACCCGGAAATTTTTGTTCTGCCACCGTACCCGGGGACGTGGCTCCGGGAGACACCGGGTAACCCAACAGGAGGGTGATCACTCGGGCGTCTAACTCGATCTGGGTGGACTGGTTGTACAGTACACGACTGCATGCGCGTTCACTTTGGACAATCACTATCTCGGCGAACACTGCATGGAGATGGAGGAAGCTGATGCAGTTGAGACAGGTGATTCTTTCACTTATTTCTTTTTTGATTGGCGATGGATTATCGTTATTATTATGGGAGGATCCATTGCTACGGGCTGAGCCTTTACTGGAGTGCTATCCTAGAGGCCCGCTTGCGATGGGGTGGCCACTGGCGACCCGCCTGAGCTCGATCATCGCGCACGGTTGGAATTGGCCTGGGGCGGTTGAGTATATTGACTTTAGTCGTCACCTTCCACTGGTGGATCCTAGAAGGCGTGACGCGATTTGTTGGACAGCGGAGTCGGATAGCCGCGCCATGGCACGTTTGATCAGAGAGGCATTGCGCACATGTCGACAGACTGTCCCTTGGGCGGTCTTGTTTAGGGGACCTTTGAGGATTCCTCGCCATGAGTTCATCCTGTGGTTGGGCATTCGCGATCGCTTATCGAATGGAGATAAGCCTTGGTTAGCACAGCGCGCTGGGACTCCTGCTTGTGTTCTATGTGATGCACTGCACTTTGAGACTGTCCATCACCTGTTTTTTACTGTGGTTTTTCACGCCACTGTGTTCGACTTCTGCGGAGGCGGATCGGGTGGACATGGCCATATAGGGACTGGCAACAGGGTATATTGTGGGCTGCGTTGCGATGGCGTGGCCAGCATCTCCTACATGCTGCTTATCGTCACGTCTTAGCTTCGTTGGTTTATCACATTTGGCAGACACGGAACAAGAACTGGAAGGAGGGGACTATCACGACTCCGGACAAGCTAGTTGCGGCTTGTTTGTATGCGACTACTTGGGACGTCACCCTAGTTTGATCTGCATAGGGCAGCTATACGACGACTTTGGCGTGTAGCATGGTAGTGCTTTAGTTGTTTTATTCCATTTGCTCTATTGGTGTTTTCCAGTGGTCTGTTACTGGTTTGCCTGTGAGGATATTCCCCTCACTCATCTTGTACATTTACCCATTTTTTTTATATACAAAACTTACTCCAAAAAAAAAAAGAAACGTACGGGAAAGATGTGAGTTTCTATCTCTAGGACAGAAAGCGGGTGATGTTCAACCCGATAATCTGGAGGAAACCACTGACGAAGCTAAGTTCCTGAATGACTGCTACGGAACTTCACGAAAAGCTTAAGAAGAGACAAGTTGCACGAGGTAGGTACATTAACTTTGATGAGTTGGCTAACAGCCAAGTGGTGACGTGGTTGAATGACTATGGATGGGAAATTTTTTTGAGAATTGATAAGTCCGTGCATGTGGAGGCTGTGAAACTTTTCTATGCTAATCTCACTTTCGTTGAAGACGAACTGAGATCACTGTGACACCGTATGTGCTTAGGAAGAAATTTGAGTGGAATTGCGCGAAGATGAATGAGATGCTGGGGGTAGAGAATGAAGGGCTCTGTTACTTCGACTTCACTTGTTGGTCCATTGCTGAGGTAACCATGCGAGACTGTGCGAAATCTCTGTGGAATTCTCCTTATAGGCTAAGGTTGGCTGAAGGCGAAGCTTTGAACAAACTTCCCGTAGATCTTTTCTTCATCTACAAAGTTCTGTACATGACGCTATGGAGCGCTCGATTTGGAAGTGGAGGACATTCCACTACGATGAATAATATGAGTAGTCGCAATGTTATCTATAAGGTGATCTCAAAGATCTTAGCCATTCGTATGCGGCCATGCCTGGTGGGCCTTATCCACGCCTTGCAAACTGCCTTTGTTCCTGGTCGGTGAATCAGCGACAGCATTCTTTCTAGCTCAGGAGATCTGCCGTGGGTACCGTAGTCGCAGCCACACAGCTCGCGCTGCATTCAAAGTGGATTTAGCCAAAGCGTACGACAAAGTGGAAAATGGAGCTTTGTGATTGCCACACTTTCAGCGATGAACTTTCACCCGACGTTTATTGGATGGATCGAAAGGTGCATGACGACTACTGTATTCGTCAAGGAGACCCGTTATCACCGTACCCTTTTACCATTGTCATGGAAGTGCTTCACGGTATGGTGGCTGAGTATACCGATCGGTCTCTCGTGCTTCGGTACCATTGGCGATGCGAGACCACCTCGTTGGCCATGTTGACATTTGCGAACAATCTACTCTTATTTTGTCATGCGAACACATCGTCGGTGAGTGTTTTAAAACAGGCTTTGGTAGACTTTGCTGATTTGTCTGGTCTTCGACCCAACGCCTCTAAGAGTGAAATGTTTCTATCCACACGGGCGGAACCAATGGCTGACCCCTTATTCCAAATTATGGGCTTCCCACTTGGTCATCTACCTGTGCGGTATCTTGGTGTCCCTCTTATCACGTCCCAGGTTTTGATTAGTGACTGTAATCCACTTTTAGAGAAGATTGACGCAAGACTCAGCTCTTGGTTGAACAGATCACTTTCCTACGCGGGGAGACTTCAGCTGATCAAATATGTTCTTACGGCCATTACTACCTATTGGTCTGGGGTTTTTATTCTGCCCAAAGGGGTTATCATGGAGATCAAAGCGCAAGCTTCGACGTTTTCTGTGGGGCAGTCGCTCGGCTAAGGTTGCCTGGGTTGGGATTTGTACCCCCAAACGTGAGGGGGGCTGGGAATCCAATTTATTAAGCTGGATAATCGAGCCCTTATCCTGAAACATTTATGGCACATGGTCTGTCGCGATTCAGATTCGGTTTGGGTTACATTTATGTTGTGTACGAAATTATGCAACAAAGCAGTGTTGGATGTTAACCCGTCCTCTAATGATTCCTGGAGTTGGAGGAAACTTCTTAGCCTGAGGCCGACTCTACGGTCCCTAATTTCATTTCGCAATGGGGATGGGGCTAATACTTGGCTTTGGAAGGACCCATGGCTAACTGTCGAGCCTCTTCTTGTTCGTTTTCCAAGGGGGCAATGGTGATGGGCCTTACCCAGCGACGCGCGGCTTAGCTCGGTTATTACGGCGGCGGGTGGGCTTGGCGAGGCCAATCGACGACGAAATACCTGGAAATTCACTATAGCCTTCCGCAGGTGCATCCCATGGAGAGCGATAGGATTTGCTGGACTTTTCCACGGCATCGGCAATGGCTGCCATGCGCATTCTACATGAACCGGTGTTTTGGTCTACCTTATTTGGGGGGGGGGGGGCGCTTAAGGTTCCGAGGTTTGAATTTATCTTATGGCTTCCCATCCGCGATCGTCTTGCTACGAGAGACAAGGCTTGGGTGGCCTATAAGGCTGGCACATTGACTTGTACACTTTGCGACCTGAATAGTGTCGAGACTAGACCTGTCAAAACGGGTCGGCGGGGCAGGCCGGCCCGTAGCCCGCCAATGCTAGCCAACCGGCGGGCTTAAGAAAGCTAGGCCTGCGCCCGCCCACTGGCGGGCCGCAGGCCCGGCGGGCTTAGCCCGCACAAATTAAATAAAATTAAAAAAAATTGAAAATAAAAAAATTAAAAAATATATTTAATATATTTCAACTTCAGAAAATATTACTTAATTTATCTTTTAATTTTATAAATTATAAAATCTTACCAAAAAAATATAATAAATTATATAATTTTTATAAAAAAGTATATATTTTATATATAAATATATATATTTATCAATTAATATATAATATTTATTATTGGCGGGCCAGTCTGCAGGCCGGCCCGCCCAGCCCAGCCAAAGTCCGAGGCCCGCGCGGGTCGGAGCCCGCCTCCTGGAGGGCCTGTAAAATCGGAGCCGCCCCAGGGGCGGGGCGGGGCGGGCCGGCCCGCGGGCCGCGTGTAATATTTCCGGCTCTAGTCGAGACGATAGCGCACTTATTCTACTGTTGCCCGTTCGCGAAGCGGTGTTTCCTTCTCATTCGTCAGCAGATGCGTTGGTCTTGGCCGATGGATGATTGGCTACGTGCTTGGGCTGCGGTTAAGTGGCGCATGCGGCACCTTATCGCGCGGCCCATCGACATATCTTATCTTCCTTGGTGTACCATGTATGGCAGGAGCGAAACAACATACGGAAGACCACCAAAAGGCTATCACCAGAGCAAGTGGTGGCGAGGATCATGGGTACCGTTTATATTCGGATTTCGACGGTGGCCACGAAGCACCAGCTCCAGGTGGCCGCTATCCGTGGCATTTAGAGGGTTGCTTGGTCGGTTTAGACAGCGTTATTGCTTGTTTTCACTTGTGTTACTTGTGTGTGCCTTGCGTGTGTGTGCGTGAGGGTTGTTGCATTTGCCATGTTTACGTGTGGCCCGGTAGGCTGTTACCGGTTGGTTTGGCGTGAGGTTACATCTCCTCATGTCATGTACTCCCTCTTTTATTTTAGTTGGAACATTTCGCGCAAAAAAATAATATGAGTATGCTCACACTCTATATGGTGTCTCAGAATAAGCCGCCAAACTTAGGATACTTCATCCTTAAGTACATAATCTCTGCCATCAAAAGCTCGAACAAGGAACTTCCCTACGATATGCTGCTTACTCATCTCTCTGAATTCGAGGGAATCTCTCTGCCCAAACCTTGGGAAGACAGCTCAAAGCATTCTGTGAATATGAGCACAATGAAGCGAGTTGGTACTCGCTACCATGATCGCTGGGGATGGTTCAAAACCAAAAATCTGAAGGCACCACAAAGAGTTTGAGCAGGAACAAAAAGGATCAAGAGAGTGACGACGAGCAGGGAACTATAACTGATTTAAAATTGAGTATCAAGGTCATCAAAGATGATAGCAGGAAGAAGTTCGATGAGATCTCACAGCAATTTAAAAGGGCTAAAACGTTTATGAATGAGATCTCCAAGGCTCTGAATATCGTTGAATCCTCATCGGTCTCATCTAAGAGCGATTCCAGCCCTTAGAACTTCGATCCCTAGTGATCTGCTAGCATGCCTAGTTCTTGTCTTCGTCTAGTACTAAGTTCTTTTATTTTGCTGGTTTTTTGGGTTGGTAGGTCGTCGTTGGTTGCAGGCTTTTGGTAAGTGGTGGTGTTTTGGGTCCCTTTTTTATGTTGAAGGGGGAGAATTTTGGGCAATTAATGCAGTGTTTGGTTTGGTGTCGGGTCCTTCACTTTCAACACTTTGTTATCTTGGAATGCTATAATATTATCGGCTTGCTTCTATATGTTATGTCTCTATCCCTCCGTGCTGGAGTTTGATTTGTTAAGGATTGAGAAATTCCGCACATAGGCAGGGGGAGCAAACTGATATAATCTGATAATTTGCTTTCCATGGTAACTTGTGTAGAATACACTTAAGAATTGTGCTTCGATTTATTAGCTATCTTTGTATTGGGGGCTTTTCTAGTATTAGTCCTTAGACTAGGATGAGAATCGTATTTATATCTAACTTGTTTGGTATAAATTCCATGTACATAATCGCAATCAAAAGAGAAAGTTTTAGATTTGATCCGAAGGGCACAATTCAAATTTTAGAGAGACAAACACAAAGGACTTTCTCACACTATGACATTCTCTCTCGCGTTTTTCAACTAAGGTTTTCGATCGAAACTTCATTCTTAACAATTCTCATCGAAAACTTAGGAATTCTTGCCTAGGGTTAATACTAATTGAAATTAGGACCCAACAATTGGTATCAGAGCGGATTCGTATCTGTTCCGAAGCTTAATTGTTGGATTTGGATCGAAATTCTATTCTGAGAAGTTTTTCGGTCGTTCGAAAATTTTTTGCGCGAAACTGTAATTTTGATCCAATAACTCCTTCCTCCAGTTAATTGGATTGAATGTGATGTATTTGTGCTCGCTTAATTGTTAGAAATCATCTGTGAGTCGATCTATAGCAGATTAAGCTTAGAATCTGTCGGAATTTAAATTCTGTTAAGTTTTACTGTTGTGATAGGTATGAAGAAAACGTTCTGATTTTGCTTAAGTTTGTCATATTTGCTTCATAACGTGTTTAATTATTTGTTCGCGCATAATCAGTAGATTAATTTCACTGCTTAGTTTGTTGTTTTTGCTTGAGTTTAGTATAAATTTTGTATTCTGTGACTATTTGTGATTGTCTAATTCTTCTCGACTAAGTTTTCGATTGGATGAATCTATCGATCGAAAACTCTGTTTGAGAAAATTTTTGGAGAAACTTTCTCGATGAGAAAACGACTTTAATTACTGGAAGCGCTGTTGCCAAAGGCGTTTCTAAAAGTAAAAGTTTTCGAGCTAAATTCTAGCGAAAATCTTTTTCGACGAGAATCTACATTTTGATTGCGCGTATATTTTACACTCGAAAAACGTTTTCGGTCGAACGTCTTATTTGACTCAGCGAAAATCTTAAAATCAATACTGTTTACGTTGACCAAAATCAATTTTAAAACAAAAAAGTTTTTTTCGAACGTCGGATTTTCGATCAAATTTCAAAATCGTTTTGACTGAAGGTGAAGATGCAAAACAAACCGAAAACAGCCCCAAACCAGCACCAAAACCGCAGCCTCAATAAAGACAACAACGGTGGAGGCGAATTTAAAAGGCAAAGAGGCGGCATCACTTGCATCCCCTACGGCACCCTCCCCGGGCCATGAGGAAAAAGCAGCTTACCTGAGGGATGAGCTACCACTGGTTGGTGAAACATCAAAGACTATAGCGAGCAGAAACCCTCAAACATTAGTACGGGTAACTCCAACCCATTCAGCATTCTTGCGACTATCGAAGATGGCACAACAAGTTACCAAAACACCATACATCTTCTTGGGATGGTGACGATGACCCTACGAAACTAAAGGGTCCTCAAGCAGCCCCCCTTCGACCACACCTTTTATGATACCACTAGGAGTGTGGAATGTTCGTGGTCTCAACCGTCGAGACCACATGAGGGCGGTGGCCAATTTGATTTCACGTTTTAATCTTATGCTGTTGGGACTACTTGAAACACGTGTGTCTGAGTCGAATGCTTTCTTCATATCTGAATCGATTCACTTGCAATGGAACTGGTGTTTTGAGTATAGTCTTGAACCTGGTAAGCGCATCTGGATTGGTGGAATTCACGCTATATCAGGGTCACTATTTTGAATGCGTCTTCTCAGATTGTTCACTGTAATGTGACCTATTTGGCAGACTCTGAGGAATTCTTTATCAGCTTCGTCTATGTACTTAATAATAGGGATGAGAGAACCTCACTTTGGGACAACATTACTACCACCTCGGTGTAGCGTATTGATGTCCCCTGGCTTGTGCTTGGTGATTTCAACGTCATTATGAATTCAAATAAGGTAGGGGTGGCTCCTCGAGTCAAGCTGAATTTGAGGACCTCAGGAGATGTGTCGTTGAACCTGATCTTATCTCCCTTCCTCTGATTGGTTCCTGGTTTACATGGTATAACCAGCGAAGTGGGGACTCGGGCATCTGACGCCTCCTGGACAGCATGGTTGTGAACCCGACGTGGTTTAGATCGTATGGAGACCTCAAATACAGAAGCGAGCTGCCTTCCACATCTGACCACTGCCCCCTCATTCTGGACGCTGCCATCTAGACCTCAACCCAAAGGTACGTACTTTCATTTTGATAATTTCTTAATGACTGACACGTGGTTTTTACCTGTAGTTCATGAGATCTGGAAGAATCGGATTCCTGGGTTCCCCATGTACATCATTATGGCACGCCTTAAAGATGCTCAAACCATTGCTTAAAGACCTAAGAAGAGCCAAAGGGATTAGCAACAAAACGTGGTGGAAGCTAGAGAGTTCCTTGCAATCTGCTAGGAATTTACTATGCTTTATCCGATGGATGCCTCTCTCCACCAATTGGAACTTCTCTGCCGCATGGCCTACTCTATGCGATCCAAATGGAACACTCGGCCCTAAAACAGCGTGCAAAACTGAATTGGCTTAAAGATGGGGACCAATGCTCAACTTATTCCTTCAAAAACGTTCAGACGCGACGGGTCCACAACTGCATTTTCAACCTTGAAGGAGACAATGGACAGATTTACGAGGGCGAAGACCAGGTCAAAGAGCAACTGATTCGCTTCTACTCCGACCTTTTGGGGTTGACTTCTCCTCGACCTATCACACTCTCGTTGGGACAACACATAACTCGTAAGATCTCTGATTCTGAGGCCGCGGCTATGATCTGTCCCGTGGATAATACCGAAGTTCGGGATGCGCTGTTCTCGATAGAAGATAATAAAGCTAATGGCCCTGACGGCTTCTCGGCTGCCTTCTTTCAGGCTACTTGGCATATTACTGGTAAGGAGATTACTGATGCGGTCAAAGACTTTTTCAGCTTGGGGAGACTCTTAAAGGAACTGAATACTACGATCATATCTCTCATTCCCAAGATAGATCATCCTCTCCGTGCATCTGACTTCAGGCCACTTTCGTGCTGTAATGTCCTGTATAAAGTCATCTCCAAAATCCTTGCGAAACGTATTAAGAGCAGCTTGACTAGCCTAGTCCATTACTCCCAGACGGCCTTCATTCCAGGGCGCTCTATCAGCGATAATATTCTCCTTGCCCAGGAACTTTGCCACGGCTACAAAAACAAAAAGCTTTCCAGCACGAGCAATGTTCAAAGTTGACCTCGCAAAAGCCTACATAGGGTAGAATGGGATTTCATTATTGCTACACTGCACGCGATGAATTTCCACCCACTCTTCATCTCATGCACTCGAAGTTGCCTGACCACGACGCGATTCTCGATCAATATTAATGGCAGAGCTGAAGGCCTCTTTGAAGGTCGGCGTGGCCTTAGACAAAGGGACAAGGTGATGCCACGAACAACCCTCCAGTAGAAACCACTAGACGATAAAATACTCATAGTGAGTATAACGAGAGGAAAGATTAAGAGCAAAGGCTGTCTTGGAGCGAAGTCTGCACTCATGCAAGCCATCCCAAACGACATTTATATGCAAATAGACAGCGTACCCACGGCTAAGGGAATGTGGGATGAACTACACCGCATGATACAACGCACTGAAGTCGGAGTCTAAGCAAAAAAAAGCAAACATTAGGAACAAGCGCTGGAGGGAGGGCAATATTACGACTCCTGATCGGCTTGTGGGGTGTGTGCTTGCGTTGGTCACCATGCGCATTATTGGTACGTCCCCTAAGTACGAGCTCCAGTGTCTGGCTATACGTAGACTTTGGAGTGTGGCTTGGTAGTTGGTAGGGATGCTTACAGAGTTTTACCCAATAGTGTGGCCCCCCTCGCCACTACACCACTATACGACTCTAAGATTATTAAAATACGACTTCAAGAAAAATAAAACGCGAGAGTTCCGTTTGAAAATCGTCGATAATACCTGTACCGACCAATCAAAACCCACTCACCAAATCATTAGACTCGCAAACTCGTGGTAAAATAACTTTACCTTCAAAAGAAATAGTTCTCCCACAACATTCAAACTAGCAAACTACGCAGCTCGACTAGACCATTATAAAAATATAGATACATATATACATTAATATATATATATATATATATATATATATGAGCAACGATGTCCAAAATATGACCAGACACAGTTCGACGGTAAATAGAAAACTATACAAACCCAAAACAAAAGAAACTCGCTCGCCCACAGGTCATCGTCCATGTACACGCCATCTCAAAAGTTTGTGGGAGCTTCAACAGCTAGCCTCGTAAGCGAGTATTATACAACATCATCGGGCTCACCTACAACACATAAACTACATGAGCTAATTGCTCACTAAGCGAATGTCGTAATAATGATAAAATCGTGTAAAATATGCTCGGAACTATATCGGCTTGCGATATGAATTCCTCGAATTCAAATTCAATTGGTATGCTATATGCTATTCATGCTCTCGTAACTATGCAGTCATACCCTCATAATGATTCACTCAATATGGGCCCTGAGATCGAATACTACGATACCGAAGAGCTCAATCAATATCAAGGAGGCCTATAAATATCAATGCTGGATGATCTTTTTCACCCGCCCAGAAATAGCTGCACGGTCTTTTTCACCCGCCCAATAAATATTGCACGGTCTTTTCAGCCGCCCAGTAAAAACGTCGTCACGTCAGGCCAATAAGGGCGCCGTACTGCCAAAAAGGGGAAGGGCTCCGGTGGACCATCCTGTTAAAGGAGGTCTTCTCCACTACGAGATTCCCTCGCATATCATAGTATCGTCTCACACACATAACGCTCCTCACAAGATCAATCTCGCCCAAAGCAACTACATGAAAATCGCCACATGCTCATCACCAGTCGTCCAAAGCGACATAAATGACTCGATGTAAATGAAATAATGCACAATATGCAAGGAATATCATACTCATATTCGAGATAGTAATTTGTGCCCAAGGACATACATCACAAATTACTTGAGCTAACAAATAGTTAAAATCATATAAGGTCATATCTCAACAAATAATTAAAACACGTATATGGCGACTCGCGCTTGAGGTACAATTATTAATACAAAATACTTCGTACCTCCCAAATAATCAAATAAACAATAACACATATCACAACATGGCTTTTTCGGGGCGATGCTTGATAGTACAATCATAATCCTTGACAAGTTCTAACCATCTTCTCTGTCGCATATTTAACTCCTTCTGCGTGAATATGTATTTCGGACACTAATTTTCAGCTCGATCTGACGACAATTTGATGCCCAGACGATATATTTGTGTCCATCATTCAAGGCCATCCCATGTGGCATACGCTTACAACAACTGCATCAGTGTCGATGGTCTATCTCCAGCAGTTTTGGGGGTGCATTACAGGCCACGTAGATGAGGGAGCTTACTACTTCACCACGTTGCTGGGGACGAGGCACATAAGCGTGAACAAGATCGACCTTGGACTCATCCTAGACTTACCTTTCAGCCGTGAATACGATCCAATACCGATGGATGCGGAAATGGTACGGGATTTTCTCCAAATAGGGTACAGACCTCCGCTTGCAAAACTGGCATAGTTCCAGACCCCATCCCTGGAAGACTCTCTTCGGGATAGTCAACAAGTGCCTCTCATCGAAGCACGCTGGGTTTGATAAGGGCAACGGCAATATTCTTCGGATATTCCAGGGAATCGTGTTCTCAAGGAACTACGATGTGGCGCAACTGATCTGTAACGATCTAGCAGAACAGATCAGGCAGAAGCAGAACAAGAGATCAAAGAATCTGATGCTAGGTGGTTTTCCGTACTGATTGCCAATTTCGTGGAGGTTCACATGGATATTCTGATTGCCAACCGCCCAAGCTCAAATTCTTTCATCACTCCAAGGATGTCGATTTCATTTGAGCTTCTCCGTCTCGCCGACCCCACGGGAGACGTATACCAGCTCTACTGTCGGGAACATTACCTGATTGAGGCGATGACCAGAGGGCCCCCGATTGATTGATGAAGTGGCTCAGGAGCTCGAAGTGGAAGACTCAACCCAAGGTCTTGATCACGCGACAATTGAATAAGTGACTCATGAACTTGCGGTTGAGCAGCCCGTGAATGTCAACGTGCTTCATGTGCCTATTGAGGAGGTACTACAACAGGGAGCATCGCTCGAAGCTGAATTGGGGCAGAGTCTACTTCCCCAGGCAACTACGCCTGCAACTGAGGCCTTGATCTCCACGATCATAACAACTGAGCCTCAAAAGACAACACCAGCCAGTGAGGATGCAGCACGCGAACCGTCACCTCACACGGCTACCTCGTTGTAGAACCCGAGCCCCCGTAAGTGCTTCCTATTAGGGGTGGACATCGGGTCGGGTAGTCGGGTATCGGGTAGTTCGGGTTCGGGTAGTTCGGGTTCGGGTTAAGATTTTGACTACCCGAACCCGACCCAATCTACGATGGGTACTCGACAATCGGGTATATATCGGGTTCGGATACCGACGTCGGGTACCCGATTTTTTAATTGGAAATTATCACTAAAAATATTATAATTCGATATTACATAAAAAAATATCCATGATATATATTAAATATCACTTATAATATCTGAATCTTTTGTTTTCAATAAATATAACTTTATGTGTTTATTTATAAATTTGTTTAGAATATTTTTTAAATTTTTAAAATGATTATGATATAAAATATCACTTCTTAATTATACATTTAAAATAAGAAATTAGTCGAAATATAATTTAAAACTTTAACGTAACTCAAGTTAGATATTGATATCAAAATAGTTAATTATATATTTTTAATGTTATGTACAAAAACTTATTATTTTACAAAAAATAAGACATCGGGTACCCGAATAACCCGATCGGGTAGTAACTTACTACCCGATACCCTACCCGATTAATATATATCGGGTATCGGGTAATCCGATACCCGACAAATAACCCGAACTATCCGACCCGAACTTCGGGTTCAGGTAAAACCCGAATACCCAAACCCGAACGCCCACCCCTACTTCCTATTGCCCCCATTCCCTTGCTGGTTTTCATCTCTCCTTTTCGCCTCCTGTGCTTCTACAATTGGGCTTCCGCTTGTTCTGCGATAAGTGCTCGTTCTGCCACTTGAGCGAATGCCATGTCTCGACTTCTGGCTATGCTAACGTCTCGGTAGATCTCAGGTTTGAGACCTACTTGAAATCGTTCTATCTTCAAAGCATTAGTTGCCACCATGTGTGGGGCGAAAGGGGATAATTCAAACCTGCGGATATATTCCGCGATAGACATCTGACCCTATTTGAGGTTTATGAACTCGTTCATCTTCCGAGTTCGATCGAAGGTCGTAAAATATTTGTCGCGGAACTGTTCCTTGAATCTTTCCCACGACATAGTCATTGGTCCTCTAAGATTTTGATGGTGTCCCACCAAAACCTGCGTTGGCTCTAAGCATGGAGATTGCACACAACACTTGTTCATTCTCTGGGACCCGACCATATAGGAACGTATCTTCTACTATTCGCAACCAGTCATCAACCATAGTGGGATCGATGGCATCTTCGAAGGTAGGAGGGTTCAATTCCGGAACCGTTCCCCTATGATCTCAATACGTTCAGGCTGAGGAGACGGTTAATATGCGGAAGAGACTTGATGCTGGATAAGGTTGTTAATCTGATCCTACTGTCGCTGGATCAGTTCTGTAAGTCACATAATCGTCGAGTCATGTTCGTATGCATGGGAGTCAGGTTCGTCCCTGCGACTCGAACTACCTACGTACTCTCGACGTGTTTTCTTCATTTTACCACTATTATCTACAAGTAGCCACGTAAGCAAATATATCATTTTAAGAAAATAGTCACATCGTACCGTAAAACTTATAGGCAAGGCTGATCCTCCAGGCGTTTGGGCGGCCGTACATGGACAGTCTACAGAATCTATATCCTAAGCTCTGATACCACCTGTAGCGACCCTTATTTTCTAATGATAATTATTGGAGGATTTTTGCAACCTAAGTCGCGGAAGACCCGTCTAACAAAAACTTTTTCCAAAATAAAATATATTACACCTAACGTCATCTACATCGTCATAAATTTACACGGACCGTAGCCCCCAAAATAACAAAATATCAAAAACCCTAATGTCGCTCCACAGGTCGTCATCCATGTACAGCCTCGCTCTCAAAAGTCCGTGGAGCACCTTCGTCAGCCCGCCTCAGCCGCGACGCACATCGGCGTCGGGCTCAGTACCTACAACACGTAAAACCCTGAGCTATTTGCTCAGTAGGTGAAATAATGCATGACATGCAACGTGCACTCAACCCTGACCCAACCCAATACCAACACTTTCATATCTCATACAAAAGCGCTCTCACCTCACCATGCAATGCACGCTCGTCTTACCAATAGACCTCGTCTCAACCTAGGCCTCATCTCAACTACAGGTCTCACCTCAATCACTGGGCCCACATGCATAGAACTACGCACCTCGCACAACCCATTTAAGGAAGGAGTCAGAAGATCAGCGCTCGGGCAGCCTCTGCCCTCTCCCGAGGCATCTACCTGCCCCGCCGATGCCTACGCTGGTAGCATCCTCCCTGATCTAACTCTACCAGGTCGCTACTTTCGCCAAACAGACCATCCCGTATTTCATACAAAATCGGCCTCGACAATAATGTCAGGTGCACTAGTTCTACCCTCAGACTCCACTACGAGTCGAGGACCAAAATCGGTCACATCTACCCCCAGACGCCTCGCGCCGACACCGTAAGATGTCACCGTCCCCACACTGTCAACCTCTCTCACACTGACGTGTCGTGCACATGCTATGCAGTACAAATAATAGTACAGTATTACATAGATAAAGAAATATTTTCCTCGAAAATATTCTATCCCTACCCGAACATTCGTCTAGCCCGAAAGTAGTACCTAAAGTCTTTAAATTTAATTTGAAGTAAAAAATTCAGACAAGACCCGAATTTCAATCATATCTATTTGAAATTCGTCATTCTACACCTAATGCTCCAACCTCAAATAAAACTTGGCGAAAGCAATTCTATCCGAAAATCAATTTCATTCGCCCGACGATGACTTTCGCCGCTAGTTTCTTTGCCAGCCGGATCTCTATTTTGAGCTACCCGAAGTTGTAAACTAGATGATAGTTAAATTCTCCTGAAACTGATCATTGTATGATTCTAAGACAAGATACCTAAATCGCCCGATTTCAAAGATGTAAGCATTACTGAAATTTTAAAATATTTTAAGTCCTAAAATACTCTAAATCGCTCGAAACATGCCAATTAAATTCATCGACCATAAGTTACTTCATATCAGCGAATCATCATTGATCGAAGGTCATTTTACTGGAGTATTATAATATTCTAAGGTCTGATATAACATAAATCGACCGAGACTTCTTACTAGTCGATAATCACTTTAATTCGCCGAGTGTCGTCTTCGATTGAAACACTAGGTTGGATTTATTACAAAATTCTAAAATCTGTATCTTACTAAATCGGCCGAGTGTTGCCTTATTACTCAATTTTTTATTACTTCACTTGAAAGTATGTCACCATCGATCGAACTTATTATATCGAATTTATTAATATCTTCTAAGATCTGGAATTCTCAATTGCGCGTATGTTGTCTATTTACTATAATCTCATTTATGATCTCATTTGGAAGTATTCATCACTCATAAGGAGGTCTGTTACTTTAGTTGGTTTGTGCCCAGTAGTCTGTTACTTTAGTTGGATTGAGTGGTTGATTGGTTGATTCTTTAGTTGGTTTATGCCCAGTAGTCTGTTACTGGTTGACCGCGGAGTACTTCTCCGGCTCATTTGTACATATTTTTCTACTATATATATGGGACATTAAACCAAAGGAAAAGAAAGGGAAACCCTCCAGCAACTCAGACATGGTTGAGGTAAGCGAACATGATTATGACACTCTACTTAAAATGAAAGATGAATTCTTGATCCTATATAACTCGAACAAATAGACCAAAAAGAAAATTAAAGAATTAAAAGCAAACCTACAAAATAATCTAAAGTTTTAGATAAATTTATGTATGATTATGCTTGTGAGAAAAATCAAGTATTAGTAGCTAATGAGAAAGTCGCAAAGATGAAAGCTCAGATGCTAAAATCTGAGGCTAAAACCAAGGTTCTAACAAACGAAATGAGATGCCATACATAGAAAGCGATGGACGCTTTAGCTAAATATGACTTGCTCTCTAAGGAAAGGGAAGGACTGTACTCCAAGATAAAAAAAATTGGAGGACTTCTTAACCCGACGAGAACAGACCATTTTCTTGAGCAAACCTGCGGACATTGGTTTCTATAATCCCTATAATGGACTTGGTTTTGAAAATGCAGGATTGTTTAAGCAAGGCATAACCAATGCACCTTATCTATATGATCTTAAATACATGCAAATAGGTTGTATGACAAACCTCATGCCTTTTGTCAGTGAATCTAAAACCTTACAAGGTGAGGATGAGACACAAACACGCACTAAAGTTGAAATATCATTTGATTACACAGAGTTGAATGATAGCTATAAAGAACCAAAATGTCCTGCAGTAACTGAATTTGAGTCAGATATTCCTCGTCCAATCGAAGGAGATACCTCAGAAGAATCAATGAGTGAGACAGCAATGAGTACGTATGCAGCGGGTATATGCCTGAATGCATAAAGAAAATCAGTGATCTACACTCCACTCTCGAAAGAGAGAGAAAGTCCTTCGATATTGAAAGGCAGAAACTTCTCGAGGAAATCTCCACACATAGAGAAAAATTAAGACTACACTCACTTGCATATACCTTGAATTCGCATGATAAAATTTCTTGTACTAATACTTTGAAATTTTCAGGACCATTGAAAGGAAGAGTCTAGGTTAGAAAGGAAGGTCTTTTGAAGGAGACTTGTGAATTTAAAGAGCGTTTTGTTATAGATTGTTTTCCTTAAAAACTTTTGCACCATCTTCTTATTCTTCTGTAACGAAAACTCATCTTTACATTTTTTTTGGAAAGTGTCACTAATAAGAAGCAAAAGACAGGAGTTACAGAGCAGCGTGCATGATATCGCTCATGACGCACCAAACGGTAATGTTCTACCGACCACACAGCACCTAAGACCTGACAACCCAGACAACCGACAAGGTCCCAACAAGACCAAGCCAAGGCCAATACAAGACAAAATCAATCAAGATCATGCTACGCAGGCGTCTAAAACCCACTTCCATCAACAGGTTCCTGGCACCAGATGAGGTACCAGCAGGGAAGCCAGACATAGAGCCAAGAACACCGCCAAAGGCACAAGACCGAAGGCCGTATCACGAGGGATAGGCTTTGGGCGAGAAAGGGGAACGTCCGCAAGGCTGGTCGGTGTGAGGCGTAATCACGCCACCTCATGCTTTTCCAAGGAGAGGGGGACCGGTGCCGAACGCCACGCCATGGTGGGCCATTCCACACGCAAGACTCAGCATAGCAACCCCAAACAAGCCAACGCAGCACAGATGGAGACAGAGCGCCAGCCCAGGGGAGACCGCACGAGATTCAAAGGACAAGCACCAATGCACTTCAAACCTGCAAGCAGAGAAAAACAAGAGGAGAGCAAGCCGAGGGCAAAGAGGCAAAGACAGAAAGGAAGAGATCAGGTAGTAAAACTCAATCTCCACATCCAAGCCGAAAGTCCCTCCGAACACCAAGGGCTGGGAACAGAGATAGGTCCTAGAAAAACCATAAATCCGTCCTACCAAGTGATGCACCAAATGCGTCGGAGAGCACTAACTTGGAGTTGGTATTTGGGCGTGATTGTGGATAAACGCAGGGAGAGGAGGGTTTCAACCTCGGCCGCAATCTGGTCCGGGGTGCGGTGGTGTCCGTCGTGCCATCTCCTATTGCGTTCCATCCAAAGGTGGTAGATTAACGAGGCGATGGCATGTTGCGGTCCCAACCTAGCGAGGTGCTGGCCCTTTCAACAATTAGCTGCCCAAAGAATGCCCTCGAACCAGTCCGTTCTAGGCCAGCTGAACCGCAGCCTGTCACGCAAAATACGAAGACAACATCGCGTGAAAGTAAACTCAAAAAATAAATGTCTTTTCGTTTCCTCCGTTTGGTTGTCACATAATAGACAGATGGACGTTCCCGCTGCAGCCGCCACCCAAGCCTTATCGCGCGTGGCCAGTTTATCTTTGATCGCCAACCAAAGTATAAATTCATGTCTTGGAATGGCAAGCGGTCCACCGAAAAGGGTACTCCAATGGACGATAGGTCTTCGCAGTCTCAGGTATTCCCTAGCCGATCTGGTGGTGAATTGGCCATTTCCCATAGCAATCCAGCGAACTCCGTCCTCTTCAGCTGGGGATACCTGTGGAAGAAGAGGAGCAAAGTCAATATATTCAACAGTGGTTTGTCCCGGCCAGTTCCAACCCTCTTCGTTAATGAAGAGCCATGGGTCGGTCCAAAGGAACGTGTTCGCCCCGTTCCCAATGTGGAATTCAATCAGCGGACGGATAAGATGACGAAGCTTTAAAAGTTTCCTCCAGCTCCAAGATGTCCGAGGATTAGGCCTTATAGACCATAAGGAAGTGTTATTTAATCTCGTGCGTCGGATCCATGTGGCCCAGATGGAGCTCTCATCCCCACTAAGCAAGCTCCAGAGAAGGCGCATCATTAGAGCTTTGTTGTCCGTCTCAATCGATCTGATCCCCAGGCCGCCTTCCTCAGTGGGTAAGCAGATGCGCCCATGCCACTTTAGCAGTGGAGCCCTTCCAAAGGAAGGCCCTGAAGCGTGACTCAATAACACGGATGACACCTTTAGGGAGCAGGAACACTCTCGCCAAGTAAGTATGGAGCCCCATGAGCACAGATTTAAGAAGCTGGACTCTCCCACCGTAGGATAGTGTTTGGTGATGTGGCGACCCTACTTTTCTAAATATGATTAGTGGCGGATTTCCGCAAAAGCCGCGGAAGGCCCGTCTAATTAAAATTTTTTCCCAAAATAATATACACTAATATAAAAATCCGTCTACATCGTTTTCGCTATACACGGGCCGAAGCCCCAAAATATCAAAAGGTCAAAAATCCTATCGTCGCTCCACAGGTCTTCATCGATGTACCGCCCCGCCCTCAAAAGTCCGTGGAGCACCACCACCAGCCGCCTCAGTCTTGACGCGTGTCAGCGTCAGACTCGGTACCTACAACACGTAAACACTGAGCGAATTGCCCAGTAGGTGAATAAAATGCAATGCAGCGTGCACTCATTCCCAATCCCAATTCTCACAACATGATATAATGCACGCTCGTTCCCACATTTCTATCGTATCTCAATATCAGGGCCCTAGGCTGGACTCGGCACCTCGCGCGCAATAAAAATAAAATATATCGTCTGGTCGCTAACGACAGACTAGCGGTGCCCACGCCGATAGTGCGCTGATCGATCACGTCAACGTCCTCCTATCAGGTCGCCCCTTCCGCTACACAACTCATCCGGCGGTTTGCACCTCGGGTCGCTCACGCCCGAGTAGACAGATCGCTCACGTCTGTCTCCCGTCAGGTGCCCCGCGAGTCCGACCTCAACTCCGCTACGAGTCTGACTGCCAAAATCGGCACACTCTAGCCCGCTCAATCGACACCTTAAGTCTTAAGGTGTCACAACTAATGTGGTCATTATCCCTCACCATGTCGTGCGATGTCATGCATATACGTGATACACATGAAACGTGATGTCACATAAAATATACGTAAAACACGTAAATCACATAAATCACGTAATCACATAATAGCATGTAAGCGTTTACGTGTCGTAGATGAATGATTCACCTACCTGTCCTCCTGATAAAATCGGTCGACAATCCTGGTGAATTCCCTACAGTTCGAATCTCTGAGCATAAAATATTATTATATCAGTATATTTACTAAGTCACCTAACTTCGAAATTTCCAAACTCTAAGTCTCGAAACCCTAAAATTATCAAAACCCTAAAAATCACAAAAACCCTAAAATGATGAAAACCATAAAATTCATGAAAGCCTTTGATCGAGCGGATCGAGTAATAAAATAAAACGAATATCGACAACTATCCTACGCTCAACAGGCAAGTGTACCTATCGAAAATAGCATAGAAATGGCAAGTATTCGAGTATCGAACCCAAAGGAACTATATACTTCAGAAAACCGTCGTTTAAATATCCTAGTAAATATTTTTGGGTTGTTGAGACGGTAAATAACAATAATTGAAAATACAACTGAGTAAAATGGTATGGAGAGGAAAACCCTTATGGAAACAGACGTATTTGAGATTTTGAATCCCCCTAGCTCGACCAAAACATATACCTAGTACACGTAAGCAACGCTATTATTAGACCGTGGAGATTCCTACAACATGCGTACGAATTCATACGACTGACGAAACTGCGCCTTATCATACGAGACTCGCAAACAACTAATCAACGCATTAAGTAGCCGGGCAAGCTTCCCTAACTACTTAATCGATGATCGCATTAAAATCACGGTGAATCCCGCTATTAGATTTGACTCTAATCCGGCGGGGTAGTTCAACCTATCTCTAGCGATGAGTTTATTCCGCTCGTTTACGAGTGGTCTAATCGTTCGCCCCTCTCTCGAGCGTAGCGCACGATTTCCCAACTATATTAACTAAATCACATAGACATGATCGAGCTAACTAGAAAATTTCAATCACATAGACATAATCAAAATCATATGCTTCTTAAACGAGTCATAACAATAGCAAAACATCAAATACACGTAAACATACGATCGATCGCACTAGGGTTCATCTCATCTCAAATACACAATATTGAGCTACTCATAATGATCACAACAAAACACGTAATTAACACCGAAGATATCATAAATGCTTCCCTGAATTCGGCTTCGAAGTTAATCTCGTCCTTCACTGAGTAGTTTTATCGAGCACGTGGTGAACGAACTAAATATGTGTATGGGAGGTGTTCTTGGGTTTTAATGAGGCAACGTGTTTGTACATATATGAGCTTAATTGTGTACCTTTTTACCTCACGTTCCTCTTCCTCCCTTCTCTTCTCCTCGCGTTGCTCTTTATATAGAGTTTTTCCTTCTTTCTTGTGCATTTTCTTCAACGTGAATACCAAGGGGAAGAAATTTTGAGAGATCTTTTGCTTCAAAAGTCTTAATTGCAGCCCCCAAAAACTGATTTCATGTCTGCTATTAGATTGAATGGCTTGTCTTATGCAGAGAATTGGTCCCAAGCTCTTACGTGTCTGATCTTTGCTCTGACTAATGTGGCATATGTCGATCTGCCTTGACTTTTAACGCTGCCATAAAGAGGTTCACGGCCTCTTATATGCATCCTCACGGCCGTGACAACTTAAAATCTGAATAAAAACACGTCTCTGCCCACGTTCACGGCTTCGTATACTATTATTCACGGCCGTGAAGAGTTCGGGGGTTAGAAAATGGGTTTCTGCCCGCCTTCACGGCCTCAAGCACCCCCTTTCACGGCCATGAAGCACACTTCACGGCCTGGTTGGTCAATGTTCACGGCCGTGACACAATCGGGTAAGAAAATGGCTCTCTGGTGCGCTTCACGGCCTCGTACAAATCATTCACGGCCGTGACTGGTTTCCTGCAAAACAGCAGCACGTTCAA